>PVLD010012187.1:0-61612 GCA_004027595.1 Dinomys branickii | reverse complement strand
TGTCTGACTAAACTTGCATGTCTGTATATGGGTCCATACATCTACAATTCGAAGATATCAATGGATAAAGCAACAACTACTGTTGAGACCATATCACCTTGTCTATAGATTAGTTGTGATTGTACTATTTTCTATGATAATGGGTGTCTGTTTGTCAATATGTTTTTGTACTTTTATGTTTCTAAAATAAAAAAAAAAAGAATGGATTGATGGGAGATTCTGGTTCAAGCTCAGAAGAACCAAATGCTTATGGTGGAAGCCAAGCTCAGTAGGTTTCTATTGGGAACAAGAACTTCCTTGACAATTTGACTGGAAGTTATGTGTTTTTCACCCTGGAAGAAAATTTGTCTCCAATTTACCCATGTCCTGCAACTTTGCCAGAGACTCAGATTAAGGGCAGTGAACTAATTAATCTAGTGGAGGAAATTTCAAAACAGATCAATATTTGGGCTGTGACATGAATATTTCTGGCTTCTTTTAGTCAGATCTACAGTGAAATTTAAGAGCCAAAAAGCAGATGTAAAAAGTTTTCAATTTCATCAGAAAAGAAGAGCCTGCAGAGCTGGGGACAGGGGGAGTGCAGTTGCTTTAAAGAGTGAGCATTCAAAAGAAACCAAGCACTTTACATCAAGATAATAAAAAGATGGCTTAAGGAAACCTCAAGAATCAACACAACCCCAACCTCTTTGTAAGTTCAAGAACACAAAACTGTAAAGCTTTTCTTTGAAAAGAAAGTTTCTGGGTTCCCTGCTCAAAAAAGACTGCATAAGAAATTTGCTTCATGAGATTTGTTTTACAATACTCATCTCATCTATCCAGGTACTCAGAGGCCTCTGCAGCCATGATCCAAGGGGGTCTAGCTACTGCTGGTGCAAGCAACAGATGGTGGCTTCATGAACTGATTCTATTTTTACATGCATTTAGAGTGCAAGAGGCATGGGGTCATAGAGGCCTCCACCAAGATTTCAGAGAAAGGCCTGAGAAGCCAGGCAGTGTGGCCAAGAGAGCAGCATGTGAAGTTATGAGGGTGACACCCCAGGAAGTTGAAAGAGCCAAGAAAGTAGAACATCTTGCTGAAGAAAGCTGAAGGCAGTGAGGGGAGCTAACCTAAGAGAGAGGTCACGTGTGCCACAGCCAACAAAGCCACCAGGATGGGGCCACCCAGGCCTTTTAGAGCTCACATCTCACCATCACCTGTCTTAGTTGCTGGACATAGAACTACAGTATTTAACATTTACCCTGCTGGGTTTCGGTCTTGCTTTGGTCACATCTCTTTAACACATCCGTGAACTAAATAAGTCTCTATTGTTTATAAATTACCTAGTCTGTGGAATTCTGTTACAGCCACAGAAAATGGACTGAGGTGGATGCAGTAATGTTGTGTTAGGGTGAGTCCTTAATACAATACTACTAATGTCCTTATGAGAAGCAGAAAAGAGACACAGAGAATAGGAAAGAGACCACCTGAGAACAGAAGCAGGAATTGCAGTGAGGCACCTATAATGAGGCCACATGCAGAAAAGCCAGCTGCCACCACAGGCTGAGATTTTACCCAAGCTTTTCAGCGTGTACAGCCTTATGAGTCCCTGACCTGAAACCCCCACATCTCTGGCTGTGGATGGAAACATTTCTCTCTGTTCAAGCCACCCATTGTGTGGCAGCCCTAGGGCTTGAACACAGAGTGCTACTTCCATAATCCATACAAGGAGGGCTGCTATAGTCCTCACAGAAGATACAGAGAAGGGGCTCCTGGCCAGAACCATGGAAGGGAACTGGCTGGGCAGAGCCTGGAATTGGGAGAGCTGGATCAAGAGGAAGCTGGCCACAGTGGTGACCCCAGCCAAAGGCAACTCCTCAGCCCAAACTTCTGTGGGCTACCTCTCCTGCAGACCTCAGCTCAAATTCACTTCTTGGGTGCTGTTTCCTCAGTACCCATCCATTCTATACCTCTTGACCTCCATCAGGCCCACAAGCTACCCAAAGGCACATCAATATCAATAAAAACTGGATCTACAGTTGTAGCTTGGGAGAGGTCGCTCCTTGACCCTTGCTTCATGCCGAAAGCCACCTGTAAGCCTTCTTCTCAGCCCCACACTCAGTGTTCTATCTTCATCCACCTACTAATATGATGTGAGGGATCAGGCTCCAGATCCCTGTGCCAGCTGGCTCCCTGGGAGTCCTGCCATGAGCCCAGTGGTAACCACATCCACAGCACAGCAGTGATGTGACTCAGGATCACATCTCCTCCCTCATCCTCCTCCAGCCTTGTATAGCAGCACTTCCTGGGAACCAGACATCTGTGATCGTCTTTGCTTCCTCTTTTTGTACCATCAGTCTTTCCAGCACCTGTGCAGCCAGTTCCTGTGTTAAGTCCCTCTATTTGATGACAGGTCTAGAATTGTTTTCTTTCCTCTTGGATGCTAAACAGTGCTCACTCTCCTCCAGATAGTCTAGAGCCTTGGCTGTACAGCTCCTGGCCAGTGCCCTTCTCCATCCCATCTCAACTACAGAGATGCGGTCATGCCTCTTGTCCTGCATCTTCCCACAGACATGTAAGTGCTGGAGGTCAGGGACCCTCTCTGTCTTGTCCACCACTGTTTTCCCAGTTCAGTGCAGAGATACCAAGAAATACTTTTTGGCATGTAGAGACTGGGCCATCAGAAGGGAAGGGAAGGGAAGGGAAGGGAAGGGAAGGGAAGGGAAGGGAAGGGAAGGGAAGGGAAGAGAAGAGAAGAGAGGAGAGGAGAGAAGAGAAGCCAGCTATACTGGTTGTCCCAACAGCAGAGCCGAGGCTCACAGATGAGCCTTAAACCTCCACTCGACCTGCTGATCCAATTCTCTGGCAGGGATGGGGCCAAGTCTGGGGTAGGCTGAGTCTCTGTCCTGAAGCAGCACTCCTGTCCCCACCTCACCCATCAGGTCCTCCTCCTTTTACACACACACACACACACACATACACACACACACACACACTGCCAGCTTCAGAGCTGCTGCACATTCCCATCAGGTACCACAGCTCCAGAGTCCTGAGGCCCCATGCCACCCTCTGGTGCTGACTGCATATCCAATGGCTGCTTCTCCAGCTTCTTCAGGGCTGGCCAGGGTCCTGGAACCTGCAACTCCAGGGACGTGTGTACAGCTGTGGCTGGTGGTGCATGCAGGAACTAGATGGACCAGAATGGTGAGGGTAGAGTTTTAAACAGCCCTTACCAGCTTAAGATCAGCCTGATGAGTGGTAACTGAGGCCACATTCCAGGCTCTTTGTCCTGTCTCCATCCTTCAGTGCCTGCAGAACCCAAGGAGGATGTCCCCTTATCCCACAGGAAGCAAAGAGGCAGCGTCTTGCCTGAAGCTACGCAGCAGACTTTCAGGATGGCTGCAGCAGGATCGGCTGTCTGGGCCCCTCCACTTCTCTGTACCTTGACATGCCATCTGCTGATGTTGTGTGGATCCTTCTCCTCCTCCCACTGACATGGGTACAACAGCTCCCGGGCATGGAGCCAAGCCAGGCTGTGGGCTCACACCGCTCTGACCCCTCCAGAGCCCAAGCCCTGGGCACATCAGGGCCCTCAGGGCAAAATTCATTTCCTGTCCACAGAACAGGATTAGAATGTGCAGGCCCTAAAGTGACAGAGACCCTGGTTCAACAGGTGATAAGCACCTCCAAGCCACTCTGCAGAGCACTTCCTGTCATCCACATCCCCATGCCCTCAGGAGAGGGGAAGGTTGATCCTAGAAGTCAGTGGCCACTCTCCTACTGCTCTGTGCCACCCAAAGTTTCTTCAAGCATCAGTCCTTAAGAGCACAAGCTGGCACCCAGGCCACTGGGCTGCCCCACTGACATACAGTGTGAGCCACACATCTGATCTTGCATTTTCTAGAAACTACATTAAAAACTATAACAGGAAAACAGGTGATCTTAATTTATATATCATTTTGCATTATATTGCAATGTATAACCCAACATATAAAAAAATGGGGACATGTCAACATGTAATCAATATAAAAAATTTAATATATTATTTTACACTTTTTTGGTATAAAATCTTTGGAATCCAGTGAGTATTAGTGCTGTACAGCTGCCAAGCTGGGCTCCCTTCTTGGACAGGGCTGGAGACAGAACTGCCACTTTCCAATCATGCAGCCAGATTCCAGCCTTTGCAGCCATCTTCGTAGGGCAGATGCAAGTGCAGAGAAGGAGGGTGGTGTCCCATGTGTCCAAGGGGCAAGGGCCCTATTGCCTCCATGCTGCAGAAGGCTCCGTGGTCCTGATGGAAAAAAGTGGACAGATCGTAAGGTCAGAACTCCAGGACTAACTGAGGCAGAGCCTGAAGCTTCCCCCTTCCCCACTGCCCCAGGTGAACAGGGGCAGCACAAAGCTGGGGAAACTGAGTCCCCAGCCTCCACTGGAAAGCAACTGCACTCCACAGAGAGTTCTGCTTGGAAGTAGAGGTCTTTGTTTGCAGCAGGCATCCTTGGGGCAGATCAAGGGAAAGCCAAGTCAATAGAACAGGGGTGAGGGGCAGGGCTGGGTCTCCAAGGCTGCCGTGGTCCCATCCCCTGCAGGTCCAGTGTGCACACCACAGAACCCTTGCTTCCCCAGCTAGGAGCTCACCTCCCACCAAGCCAACAGCAGGCCTGGCACAGAGCTGCACCTGAAGCTGAGGAGGAGGGCTGGACTCAGGCCCCAAGGGCTCCGGCCTCCAGCTGAGGGACTTCGGCACACGTCTTGGTCTCTACCAGCCACGTAGGTTAGGCAGTACTATCTGCCCTTTCAAATGGTTCTGGGGTCTCATGGCTGCAGGGGAAACACTCAGCACCTCCACAGCTGTGGGACACAGTGTCAGCTTCATCGCACACAGCAGGGCCAAGGGCCACAGACAGGGGTGGCTTCCCCCAAGTGACAGCCAGTGGATGACACAGTCTGGGCTGGCTTCCAGTCTTGGAGCACCTAAATGCTGCACTGTGGCACTCCTGGTCTAATCAGGGTGGGACCCAGTGTCCTGCAGCTACAGACGACAGGGCCCCATTACACGGACCACTGTTGATTCAGCAGATGGCGCTCACCCCCCTTTCCCTTGTCTCAGTGGACATCGTGATTGCTTGGACCCATGGCTGATTCAGTGAGACTGAAAACTGATAAAAACTCGCTTCCTCACTCCACACCCTTCCCCTGCGCTGGGGGGAGGGCTCAGCACTTTCAGTTGCTGGGTAGTCAGGGCCACCATTGGCATCTGTGATGCTTCTATGCAGATTTCTAAGTGGTGGCATCTGGACCACTAAAGGAGACCAAGAGTGTCTCTGTCTGGGCCAGTGCAGCCCCCTTGTGGGGACTGAGGCCTTGGCACTTGCGTTCAGGGTATCAGCATCTACCCCTCCACAGACACGAGGGCAGAGCACAACCCTGCAACTGCACTTGGCCCTAAGAGTAGTCTTGCTCCAGGTACTCAAAAGTCTAAATAGAAATGTCCAGATTCTCATCCAGTTTGACACTTCTCCTCCCCACATGCAGGCCAAGTGCTGGACTGAGCTGAGCAGAAGGGAGTGGGAAACAAGTCTGTGACTGCTTAGGAGCCACTGCTCGATGCCTGCCCCCTCTCCTGGAGGGGCTGAGGGACTAAAGATGGTGGCTGTGAAGGATCAAACCTCATTTGCTTGGTGTTACTGCAAGGTGGCCAGGAAGCTCCACTTGCTGGCACCTAGCACTGGCTCTTTCATGAGGGGATTGTTGTTCCAGGTTCTGTCTCCTAAATCCCCTATCCACGACTGTGGGCTGAGCTTGGTATCCTGTCTATAGCAGGCAATGCCACTGGCCACCAACACATGGACCTCACTGTGCTTCCCTGCCTCCTGGATGTCTCAGGCATGTGACTTGAGAGTTGCTAAGAGCTTGCAAAAAGTCACCTTTTACTGGACTGCACTGCAGGCCCACGGGGACTGTTAGCATGCCCAGGTCTGGCCTGACCCCTCTGGTGGCTCCTGGCCAACTCCTCACAGCTTGGGGCTTGGGGCTTCAGGCAGGCAACCACTCCTGTCGCCTGATTTCCATGACAACCCTAAGCCCAGAGCACACCAGCAAATGTGTCCTCCGGCCCCAGGTCTGGAGCTGCCGTGCCACCTGCTGCCCTGCCCTTTTCTGTGTAGTCACCTTCATGCCCTGCCAAGGAGAGGCAGGTCCTGTGCTGACTCAGACCCTTGCAGCTTCTCACCCCTCACTAGGCTGTCAGCACAGCTCCCAGACACTGATGGTGTGAGGGGCCTTGCGCCGCATTCTCACAGGCAAACTCACTCTACCTTAAGAAGGTGGCAGCCAAGGACCCTCCTCTCCAATTAAATTCTTTTTAGCTCCTCATCCTCTCTTCTGTGTGTGGGAGGTGGGTGACAGGGTCACAGAGCTGTCTTCCTGTGTCTCACAAAGTCCCACCCATGCAATCCAGCCCCCCTGCTCCTTTGAACCTGCACAAGCACATTAGCTACAGCTTGGGGGCTCCATGGAGACACTGTGATGACAGGAGAGGCCCCCAGCACATGCCTGCTGTGACACCACATTGCTGTGCCTGGTCTAGGTTGCAGAGTTGAAACTGCTAGGGCCACATCTTGTGGGAGGAACCAAGGCTTTTCACCGGTTTAATTCAGTCTCAAAGATAAGAAGTGATGTCACCTCCACTTGACCATAGTTACCACTGGATCTACAATATGAACATGGCAATGTCTCCAAAAGCCCTCTGCTGTCACTTGTTGAAAAGGTGCCAGACGGAGGCTGACCCTTGAATCAAAGCAGGATCAGTGTCCTTGTTGCCTCGGCGCTCAGGGCACAAATGTCCGCTCAGTTCCACTTCTCACTCATTTTCCCCATCTCCAGGTGTGTACTGCTCTCATGCCTCCTGTGCTTCCCTCTTTCTTTAATGACTTTTCTTCACTCAGTTTTTCTGTCGTGTGTGAGTGTGTGTGTGTGTGTGTGTGTGTGTGTGTGTGTGTGTGTGTGTTGCTTTCAAAAATTTGGGGGAAAATATTTCTAAGAACTTCTAAACACTCTATTCTAAACCATGAGAGGGTTAGGCCAGATCACTGAAAATGATGGTGAGAATGATGACAACGATGGTGGTGGTAGTGGTGATGATGGTGGTGATGGTGCTGAGTGTGGTGATGATGGTGATAGTCATGGTGATGACAGTGATGGTGATGATGGTGATGGTGATGAGGGTGATGATGGTGATGGTGATGGTGATGGTGGTGATGACGGTGGTGGTGGTGGTGATGGTGATGAAGGTGATGATGGTGGTGGTGGTGATGATGGTGGTGGTGGTGATGACAGTGATGGTGATGGCAGCAATAGAGATTATGATGCTGGCGGTAACGGTGATGATGATGGTGGTGGTGATAACAGTGATGGTGGTGACAGTGATGGTGGTGGTGGTGACAGGGTAACAGTGGTGGTGGTACTTGATGATGCCTGTGGTAATAATGATGCTGGAGATGATGGTGGTGCTCATGATGGCAGCTGCTGTCTGTGGAGGACTTGCATTTGTTCCATGGTGCTGAACCCTTTCCATGCATAACATCAACTAATCCAGAGGTTGTTTAAGAAATTTCTCAAAACACTGCAGGCAAACCTGCAAACTTCCAGACTCTGAAACACTTTGCCTTTGTGGATGGAAGCGGGAGGAGCCCTCAGTAGCCATCTAAGAATCCTCAGGACTGAGGAAGGAGCACCCGTCCCGTGGGTGTCGTCTCCCACGAGAGGCACTGTGAGGGAGAAAGGGAAGAGCAAGAGGCCTGCAGGCAGCAGGACGGGTGAGGCTTGCAGGAAGCCAGCACTGCAGAAGGAGACAGAGACCAGCTGCCTGGCAAGAGAGGCCACCACCAGCACCCCAGGGAGGAATGATCAAGCATTTGGTGCAAATTCTTCCTGCTCAGGCAGCGTCTGGCTGGGAACATGGGCTTCTAGTTAGAACAAAGCTTCACAGAGGGTCCTTCAAGGAGTCATTGTGTGAGCAGGTGATTTCATTTTGTGCCATGAGCTGTCATCCTTCACTGAGCTAAGGGCGCCCAGCAAAGCCCATAACCTCACATCTGCCTGGAGCATTCTACACACTCAGAACTGGGAGATGAACACGGGGACCTTCCCACTGCTCCAAGCAGCATCCACCTCCTCACCAGGAAGCCTGGTCCCTGGACTGCAGCCCTTGAGGACAGGCTGTGGGCAGTCCTATCACTCAGAACTAGTGCCCGCTGCGGTCAGGAGCCAGGCCAAAGCCCCAAGTCAGCTAGATCATCACTTGAAAATGGCTCTCCTCCGCCCCAGCCTATTTCACAGGCTTGAGATTCATCTGTCTAATCTCTTATCTGTAGCTATGAAATTGTATTCCTCTCTTAATAGGCCCACCAATGTTATAGATGAATAGTTCAATAGCAGGCAGCAAGGAAGCAGCAGGCATACTAAAAAGAGACATTAACTCCTCGCACCCACAGCCGGAGCCGCCAGACCCCCGTGCCTGGAATCTCAATCAGCTCAGCCTTGGTCTGGCCTCAACCTGGGGAAGGAGGTGCTACAGAGCCAAGCACAGTGAGACATGCCGCTGTCACCCCTGCCAGGGATCTGTGTGCATCGGGTCTGCCCAAGGTGGGGTGAGGAGTGAGAGGCTGAAGCACCCTTCACTGGTTCTTCTCTTAGGGGTGCTGCTCAGTGGTCAGATCCCCTTTCCCTTTCTGTCTCAAAACTGAGATCACCTTCCCCTTATACCTTCTACAGCTCCTCATTGGCATAAGAATTTTGCCCAATCCCAAAATTCTGCAATGTATTCAGGGGCCCCTGTTATTTTCCTCCACTTCCCTTAATAAACTCACCTCCCTTGCTCCTGCTCAGCCTCTTTCCCTGTGATCACCCACCTTGGTTGTTGGCTTCTATGTTTCCCAGCTGGGCTGTCCTCTCTTCTTCCCCTGTGTGATTGGACTCGCCTTTGAAGCTTTAGGAGAAGACCTCCCCAAACAGGAAGCTGTCCCAAAGCACCAGCTGCCACACTCTCTGAATGGGCTGAGTGGCAGCCCCAGAGGGATGAGCTCATGTCCTACACCCAGAATCTGGGATGCAATCATACTTAGAGCCTACACATGTAGTAAGTCAAGAGTCTCAATGTGAGACCATCCTGAATTAGGGTGGCCCAAACCTAAAACGGGTGTCCCTCAAAGAAACAAGCAGAGAAAGATCTGGCACCTTTGGTCAGAGGAGAAGGTGATGTGGAAGTGGAAGCAGAGGCTGGAGGAAGACGGCCACCAGCCACGGAGCATCAGGAGCTCCTAGTAGCTGCTAGAGATGGGAAGGTCCCCAAGCCAGACCCTCGAGGGGAAGTGGGGTCCCACAGATACCTTGACTTCAGACTTTGGCCTCCAGTATGGTTACATGATGCCTTAAGCCCCCCAGTTTGTGACCATGAGTTAGGGTGCCCCCTAAAACTTGCACACCCTGCAAGCTGGTCTAAGTGCTGCCCACACATGCTGCCCACCCTAGGCCCAAGACTCACCCTGTCACTGCAGCCCACCCTGGCGCAGGACGTCATCAGCCTCATCTCTCCCTCCCTGGTCTGTGAGCCCCTCGCCTGAGGGTCTGCTGGTCCATCCGTGTTTGACCTGAGCAGCCTGGGATGCATCAGAGACACAGCACACACCAGCGTGCAGAAGGAACAAAAGAGAATGGGCTGGAATTGCAGGGGTCACCAGAGAACCTCCAGTTATCAGATGCCAAAAGGGGACCTGTGCCTCAAGAATCAGGGACCCAGAGCTTGCACAGCTGCTGGGGTCCTGCCCAGGCAGCCTTCAGCCTGCGTCTTCCACAGCTGCCACCACCGACTGCAGCTTCATACATGTTTACTCCTGCAGGACACCTCAGCCTCCCTGGCAGGACCTTGCCCATCCTTCCTGCCCAAGCAGCAGTCCTCTTGTTCCCACACACTCTGGGATGCTCTTGGGCTCCTTCTGAGGCTCACTAATGCCGCAGCACCAGCAACCCTTAGAAGGAAGAACAGTAGTGAAAATCGAGGCTGCCAGTACTTATCAAGCAGGGCCAGGTGCCAGGGCAGACAGGTTACCAGGCAAGGGAGTCCAGGCTGGGGCCACCCTGCCTTCGAGGTGGCTGCCCACTCCCTGCCTTAGAGCCCCAGCTGCTCCCAGACCACAGGACTCATCCATGCAGGCTCCACCTGGTTCTGGAAGTGCCTGGCTAGAGCCCCAGGCGCTGGCTGTCAGAGTGTCATCTCATTTGCTGGCTGGTCACTTCTCATTATGCTCACTCTGGTTTGATCCTCTCAAGCAGTCCCTGGTGCTAGGAAGATGCAGGCAACAAACCTTCTCTTCCTCTACACTTCTCAGGTTCTGCAGCTGCCATGCCCCCTTCAGGGGTCACTGTCTTGTCTGCTTCTCCACCTCCAGACCCTCTGCAAGGGCACATGCAGCCTTCAGAGGCACCAGAGACACTGCCAGTGCCCTTGGGAGCTTGCGGATGAGACAGCAAGTTAGAAAGAGGGTCAAGTCCAGTCTCTCTGGTTGCCAATCTCACAGGTCACAGGAAGGGCTGGTCCTTCTGGGGAGGCTAACAGAGATTCTGGAGATGAACAGGAAGTTGAGTTCACCCTTTAAGAGTGGCTAAGACTGGGCAGGTGAGCAAAGGGAGAAGGACACGTTGAACATCAGAAGGAAGAAGGTGGGAGGTCAGGCTTGGTGCAGCGATGAGTGTAGCTGGGGGACAGGCCCCAGGACGAGGCTCACACCACCACCTGCTACCCATCCAGGTCCCCTGGTTTGCTGCAAGTAGGTTTCTCATCTGTACAGATGTGGAGAAATACGGGGTTCGGTGGCAGCCTGGTCCAGGGCAAATGCTTCTGAATGCCAGTTCAGGTCACTTAAAGGACAAGGCCATGAGGGCAGGGCAGCTTCAAGGTCAGATTGGAGCTCGGAGGTGTGCTCCTGTGGGGAAGCACTGATTTGTGCTGTTGCTACCTGATCCAGTTTGTATGGCTGAGTCAGAGCTTTTGGCTGCAAGTAACAACAAGGCAGTTAAGCCAAAAATCAGACACTACTATGCCGCCCAAAGGAAGAAGCTTCTATAGGAGCAGGTGGGTAGCTTCAGCATGCCACAGTCTTGCCTGTGATACCTCCATCTTTCACAGTCCCACAGGGATCTTCTTCAGTGAAGTGTTTGGGTTTTCACTCATTTTTAGTTGAGTTCTTGGTCTTTTGCTGTTCAGTTCCAGGGTGTTCTTTCTAAATTCTGGGTATAAGTTCTTATTCAGATATAGATAGATGATAGATAAACAGACAAATATCATGTATCATATATCATATATAAATTATATTTTTTTTTCAAAAGTATGGCTTGTCTACTCAATCATTTAGCAATGTGTACTGATGAGCAGATTTTAAAATCTTTCAGTTCCATCACATGAATTATTTTTTTCTCTTACAAATAGGACTTTTCCTAACCTATAAGAAATTTTTGCCTACTTTAAAATTGCATAGTATGCTAAGGTTTTTTCTAGGAGCTTGGTGATTCCAAATTGCATATGCAGTTCTATGATCTCCCTCAAATTAACTTAAAAAATAGAATGAGATATAGGTTTGATCTCATTTTCTCCTTAGAAGTAGCTAGTTGCGGGCTGGAGGTACAGCTCAGTGGGGTAAGTGCTTGCAGCTAAGCACTAAGGCCCTGAGTTCGATCCCCGGTCCCGGGAAAAAAAAAAAAAAAAAAAGGAACGCATGTTTAGGGCTGGAGGTACAGCTCAGTGGGCTAAGTGCTTGCCGCTGAGCACTAGGGCCCTGAGTTCGATCCCCGGTCCCGGAAAAAAAAAAAAAAAAAAAAAAAAAAAAAGAAGTAGCTAGTTGCTTCAGGGTCATTTGTTAGGAGAATTTTCCCTTAATCAATGGACCTAATGACTTGGCTAAAAACCAACTGACTGTGTGAGGATCTATTTTTATGCTCTATATTCTGTTTAGTTTGTCTATTTTTCTATTCTTCACACCAGTATCATGCCGTCTTAAGTACTTAAGGTTTGTGGCAAGATTTTAATCAGATAGCATAAGTTTCCCAACTTCTTTCTTTATTTCAGGATTGTTTACCCACTTTAGATCCTTTGCATTTCCATGCAAATTTTAGTATTAGTTCAATTTCCTTAAAATAGCATGTTAGGATTTTAAAAGGCATTATATTGAACTTGTAGATCACCTTGAAGAAGAGGGACTTAACTACATCAATTCTTTTAGTTTCTGAATAGGATCTATCTTTCCACTGAGCTGTTATCTCAGCAATGTTTTATAAAATTCAGGGTAGAAATCTTGTAATTCTAGTATTACTAGACTCTCCCTCTAGATAATTGAGTTTTTGTGCTACTCTAAATGAAAGGAAATTCCATATTCAGTCATGGTCATTGGCTCCCAAAGCCCATGTGCTAAAGCCTTGATCTCATACCATACTACTATTGAAAGTCTCCAGGACATTTAAGGGGAGGTACCTAGTGAGAGACAGGTCATTGGAGGGTGATATCTTGCTCCACTCTCCTCCCACTCTGTACTGTCCTGCCCAGTCCCCAGACGAGCACGAACACAAATAATCCTTCCCTCTTTTTAAGTTGATTGTCTCAGGCACTTTATCCCAGTGACAGAAAGCTAACTAATCCATTGCTGGTCTACACCTTTGATTGTATATATTGATGTGTGTCCTACAAACTTGTAAATTCACTTGTTACATCTACTGGGTTATTTGATTACATAGAGATTTTAAATAAACAATTCTGTCATCTCTAAATAGCAACTTTTACTTTTTAATTTCACATATTTATCCATTTCACTTATTTTCATTCATTATTACAATGGTAATGAATGTGTACATAAGACCAAAAGAAATAGCAAAAGAAGACAATCTGGCTTCATTTCTTTAGAGGGGAGAATTCTGAATAATGTTTGTTGTTGTTGTTGTTGTTGTGAGTAAATCATTCATCAGGTTGAGAAAGTCCCTTTTTTTCCTAACTCATGTAGAATTGTGGTTCTAGGTAAATGCTAAATTTTGTCAAATTCTTATTTTTTTAACCTATTGAAATGTTCATATGGATTGTCTACTTCATTCTGTTAATGTAGTAAATTATATCAACTTGTTTTTGAATGTAAACATAAGCTTGCAATCCTGGAATAAATCTAAACAGGTTTAAAAACCAATAAAATTAGGAGTGTTCTTTCTTTTATTAAAAAAAAAGTAGGATTGGAACTCTTTCTTCCAATAAATGTATGATATAATTCACATTTGAAGACATCCCTGTGTGGAGATTTATTTAAGTGTTTAAATACAAATTGAATTCATATAATAAGCATTAGGCTCTTTAAAGCTGTATTTTCAATGAACTTCTCCACCGCACTTCAGTTCTGAAAGTGAGAACTATGTTGGTATGAAGTTATCTAAACTACGTCTTTACCTAGTTAACATCCATAAGATCTGTAGTGATATCCCTTTCCACATTCTTATAGAAGTAATTTGTGTTTTCTCCTTTTTCCCTTGGCCACTCATGTACATATTTATTGATTTATTTTTCATATAACCAAATGATTCTTTTGATTTTTCTCCATTTTATCTGTCATATTTTTCTATGTCATTGATTTCCATTCTTATTTTTTTTTCTATTTGTTTTGTGTTTTCTTTGTTCTTCATTTTCTCTGTTCTTAAGGTGGAAGATTAGATCCTTGACTTTAAATTTTTTGTTCTTTCTATTATAAGCATTTTAAACTCTGTAATTTTTCCTTTAAGTGCTATTTTAGCTGTATTCAAAAAGGTGTGATGTTTTGTGTTTTTGTTGTTTATAATTCAAAATAATTTTCTAATTTTACTGGTGATCTCCTCTTTGACCTATGGGTCATCTAAAGGTATTGCTTGTTTTTTCATATCTGAGTATTTTATGTTTCATCCTCTTAATATTATCTTGATTTAATACCATGCTATCACAGATACTTGTTATTTAAATTCTTTGACGTGTATGGATATATGTCTTATACTTCTCTCTTAGTAAATCATTTATGTGAACTTGAGATGTTGTGCATTCCAGAGTTGTTAGGGGTGTTCTGTAAATATCAATTAAGTTAAGTTTCTTGATGCTATTGTTTACAACCTGTACGTGTCCACTAATTTTTGTTACCTAATTCTTCTATCAGTTGTCAAAAAACTGGTGTCAGCAGTTCTGTCAGTGTGGATTTGTCTATTTCCCCACAGTATTCTGTCAATCTGGGTTCATATATTTTGGACCTCTGTTATTAGCTGCATGTATATTTAGAATTACTCTGTGTTCTTGACAAACTTCTCTTTTTATTGTTGTGTTTTGTACACTCTTCACTCCAGGGATACTGTTTTTGTCAAGTCTGCTCTTTCTGATGTTAACCTGATGCAAGCTTGCAGACTTAAGGATTTGCATAGTCTATCACTTGACCGTTTTCAGTTTCAGCATGTTTATGTTCTATATTTCAACTGTGTTTCTTGCATACAGTATGAATTTTGCATTTGTATCCAGTTTAGTGTTGAATGGCTATATTTATTCATTTACCTTTGTTTACTTTATTTCTGATTAACATCTGTTAACTATGCATGTCAACAGGTTTCAGCACATTTCACTGTGAGCATACAGCATGCACTGATAAAATCCTGTTTAACTGGTCAATGTCTTCTGCTAACTTCCCCATCAGAGAGAACATACAGTCTTTCTCTCTATGCATCTGGCTTCACTGGCCATCATGTCCTCCACATCCATCCACTCTGCTGCAGCTGCCCAGATCTGAACCTTTAGAGCTGAGAAGATGCTTGTTGATGGACTGGGAAGTGAGTCACTCACATACTCAGTCTGCTAACACTTTGATCTACAAATGTGGAGTCCTCAGAGCTACTATAAATAAATGACCATTGTTTGTAAGCCGTCCAGTTTATGGTGTGTTGTTATAGTAGCCTGAACAGATTCAGGAACCATGAACCATTTTCAGGAAAAAAAAAATGACACCACCATTTCTTGGTTAAAATCTTACATAGCCATTTTCTTGTTACATTTCTCAAAAGCAATAAATTAATATTGACATGACACTATTAACCAAACAGTAGATTTTTGAGATAAAGATGTCCTTGCATTTTAATTTTTCTACTAATGTCCTTTTTTATCTAGAATTCAATCTAGCATAATACATTGCACTTAAATATATGGCCTTCTTCAATTTGTAACAGTGTCATAATCTTCCCTTATCTCTGTTGATCTTGATATTCTTCAAGATCACTGGTCAGTTATTTGCAGAACATGCCTGTGTCATCCAGAGCTCCATCATTCTAACACATATCTCAGATAATCGGCTTATAAAGAGGAAAGGTTTGTTGGACTCACAGGTTCTGGCTCACAGTCTGTATGGACAGTCCAGAGCCATTTCTTTAGGATATGGTCAGACAGCACATCACAGTGGGACCATGTGACAAAGGAGAGCTGCTCACTTCATGGGCAGGAAGCAAAAGCAAAAAAGGGCCAAGGTCCACAATCCCATCCACCAAGGGCACTTTCCCAGTGATACAAAGAGCCCTGGTTAGATCCCACCTCTTAAAGTGGCATCATCGCCCAATACTGTCATTCTGTGGATAGAGCCTTCACCATAGGGACATTTGGAGGACATTCAAGGTCCAAACTACAGTGGCCCTCCATTTGGATTCATCTGGTATTGTTCATGAGAGAGGGTAGTGGCATTTGCAGGAGTGCACTGCAGAGAGGAAGTGACCTCATCTCCTCACACCAGCATACTAGTAACCAGTAATTCTAACCCAGTCACACCCTTAAAACATTGTCTGCCAATTTCTCCAATAGAAAGCTAACACATTTTCCCTTCTCACGCTCTGTCCTTTAGAAGTGAGTCACTAAATCAAGTGCATATTCAAAGGGAATGAAGAGCTTCACTTCTTGGAGGGAGAAGTAAGAATAGAGCCTATGATCATGTAAAACCACCATAATAGTCAACAAACCTTTCAAAGGAGATGTTTTGAGTTTACACACGTGTCCTGTTTCCCCTCAAAGACTCACCAATTTTAACATCACTGGTGAATGTTACCATTGCATTGTTCCAGTTATTGTCACACACACATCCCTCAGAAAAGTCACTTCTGGTTACTATTTATTCTATTTGTTCCCTAGTTTTTACTCTATATTCTTAGCTATTCTTTATTATAGCTCTTTTGAAGCTCCCATGTATTCATCTAGCACCTCCGTCCTTTATGGGTTTGCTTGTGTTGACTGTTTCTTCTCTTTGCGGAAGCCACATTGTATTGTTTCTCTGCGTATCTTGAAATCTTCCACTTGTCAAGATGTTGTCTAAACCAACATTAGTAACTGAAGTAAACAGTATATATCAGTGAAGAGTGTCCTCTTGTGTCAGGCCATCATCATAAAGGTGGAAGTCGAATCTGCAGCTCAGGTGGGTCTGGGATTTGTTGTAGCTTTAGTTTCAGTTGGTTTGCTGCTGGCTGGAAATATTTTAGGAGATTATGTCTTTCCTCCGTAGGGCTCTGGCTTTGAGCACAAGAAGGACTCCAAGGGTCTCTATAATTTGTAGTCTGAGCTGCACAGGCTGGGGATTGAACTTGTGATCCTCCTGCCTGTCAGAACTTTGTCTACTATGACAGCTGATGCCAGTTCTTTTTAGGTGTGGTGGGGTTCTCTCTGTACCTACCCCAGTTTCACTGAAGGCCATTAGCATATAGGGAGACCTCTGTATGCCCAGAATCCTCAGGAACTGTTCTGCTTGCTCAGCTTCCCACGCCTGAGCCCTTGGCAGCTGCAAGGTTCCCAGAGGACTCCGGAGAGGTAGTTCAGGCTCACAGTTTTTGGATTCATCTGGTGTTGTTCCTATGAGGTGTGGGCAGACTCGGTCTCCCCTTCTCTGCTCTTACACTGGGGAGACCTAGGACTCTCCAGTTGAGCCACTTTCCCTCTGGTCCAGTCTCCCATTAAAGAGTCTTCAATGACATCTACTAAAACCGTCAGACTTTATTTAACACCATATCCATAGGTACAAGGACTAGGGCAATGGGACATCACAATGGGCAGAGACATTGAATCCCACCCTCAACTCAGCAAGCACGATTTATGGCCCAGGAGCACGCCAGGGTCAAGGCATGGAAAATCACCACAGGGAAACACCTGAGGCAAAGAGAGTTATGTGAAACCCACCCAAGGGAACATCTGCTGAAAGGTGCCCAAGGTAATCAAGCCTCACCTGGGAAGAGTGGAGGGAGAGGTGACCAATCAGATGTGGACAGTGATCAGATGTCGGGAAGGGGGAGTCCAGCTAAGCAAACAAGCAGAGTTCTTGCTAAACCTGGATTTGGCAAAGAAGGGCACAGATGTGCCCAGGAGAAGTTTCAGAGCCAAGCAGAGACTCCTTGTCACCCTTTGGAAGTGCGTGCCTCTTTGGGTCTTCCTCCTTAGAACAAGAGGGGACAAGCAGAGCTCCTAATGTAGCCTGCAGAATGTCCACACCTGGGGCCACACAGTGGGCAATGCTGTGAGCTCCAGCTCTGTGAGAGACAGTGCTGGTGGCCCCAGGTTAAGCAATTGGTCTGAGGGGCTCACAGGGCATGCAGAGCTGGCAGGGCCTAGAGGAAGGAACAGGAGCAGGAATACTGAGGTCTCTGCCTCAAGGACAGGCTTGGGGAGCCCATGTGTCAGACTCTGGGTGAAGGCAGTATGGAGACAAAGACCTCAAGCATCCTGATGAGGACCAAGGCTGCACATTCGTCTCCTTCTTATGTGCATGGGAGGAAGAAGGAAAATGATCCTGGAGTGCTTGGGGCAAGAGGTGAGTTATTTATTTCAAACACTGAGAGACAAAGGGAGATCAATGACTGTGCAGATCAAATGTGCAGGGATCACACAGAACCTCACAGAGCTCTCTAATGAGCTCCAAGTTTCATCTGACATGCATCAGCCTGGTTTGGGGAAAACAAAGACCTAGGTGTGAATTTGGTCTGGCCACTGACTTGCTGAGGTAGAGGTTTTAAGAGGCAGGGCATCATAGAGGTGGTTAGGGTATTCTGGGACCCCAGATCCACCTCTTCTCCTTCCTCTCTTTTACTCCCCAGCCACCATGAATTGGAGCATCTCCCTTCACCACCCACTCACACCATAATGTGCTGCTCAGTCCAGCCACAGAGCAACAAGGCCAAGTTCCCATCAACTGAACCCTCCAAAGCCATGAATTAAAGGAAACCTTTCTGCTCTCTAACTTGATGATCTCTGGTGTTCTGTTGTAGCAACAGAAAGCTGACCAGCACAGGCTGCTCTCCAGACAAGAGGGCTGCTATGGTTTGAATATGGTTGGAGAGCCTGCTGTGCTGGATGCTTGGTCCCACTGTGGCTGTTTTGAGATGGTGAATCCTTCAGGACCTGGGCCAGGTGGAAGGTGAGAAGGCAGCAGGGCACTTCCCTCAGAGGGAATTAAGACTCATCTCAGAAATGCATTCTCACAACAGCAGGCTGTTATACACGCGATCACCCCACACGCTTCTATCCTCTATATGTAACCCTTTCTGTTATGCATGGCCACGGCATTTGGATGTGGCCAGGTTGCAGGGTGACTCACCAGAGGCCCAGTGCATAGGACTACCCAATCGTAGACTTTCAGCTGCCAAAAGTGTGAGGGAAATAAATCTTTTCTTTATCAAATCTCAGCTTTGGGTACTTAGCTATGACCACACACTGTGCTGATACAAGGGCCAGTCTTTTGTAGGGCAGCTGCAGTGTCTCCTGTGTTTCTTTCACCTCCACACCAAAAGTCCAGCCCAGGACAATTCTGGGAAATCGGTTGGCCTGAAGGTTGCATCCAAGCTTACACTTGACAGAGCAATTAGTGAACACTGCCTGCCGTTGCTGGGATCCCTCTGTAGCCAACAAAGGCAGGAGCCCCATGCAAACCTCGGTGCCCATGTTCCATTTCCATAATCAAATGTTTATGCTCCATTTCCTCCTGCCCTTTCTGCACCCTGTTCCTTTCATATTTCTATTTGAGCAAAATGTGTTCAAACATCCTCTCCTGCCCTGCTGGGGACAGAAAGTGCCTGCGATGTTGGTGTAACATTTTGTAGGATGAATGCAACATTCACGTGTATTTGTCGATCAGAATATCGATTTCCTCTGGAAATGAAATGTCACATTCAAGAAATTCAAGAAGCAGTGGAGGGAGGAAGCCAACAGTGACTCCTTCGGCCCCAGCAGCTTTGAGAGCCTGGGCCAGGTCCCCTCCCTGTGCGCCAGCCAGATGTTCCACGCCTGATTCTCACTCTGGTTTGGCCATTAGGGACATTTTCTGCAGGAACAAGACATGGCAATACTTGTTTGTGGCACATTTGGTACCCTGTGCTGTCATGCCATGTGCAGTGATGATGCTATGAACAGTGTTTGCTGCCACCCAGGCCCTGATACAAGAAAGGCAGCAGCCCCAAGCTGTGTCAGAGATCAAAGCCTGTCCCCTCTGTACACAGGGGAGCCACAGAGTGGACTGACAGCATCAGATGATCTGAGTGGAGGAGAGACAACCACCGTGAAAAAGCCAGTTAGTCATGAGTGAGGGCACAGAATGGCAGCAGGGCAAAGCCTCTCCCTCTGGGGTTGTGACTCAAGTCGCTGTGTGCCCCAGCCAGGAAGGAAGCTGCCGCAGCTGCGACTGTGGATTCGATGTGACCCTCATTTGTGCAGCCATCTGCAGGAACTCACATAGGCGTCTACACAGCAGCCTGCATCTAGGAGTCTACACAGCAAAGACTACTGAGGGAAAGACCCCATGGGGCGTACTTTTCCTTTGAGCAACTCCTCACTTGTCCACACGTATTTCTGAGCCACCTACTGTGTTCCAGGCATTATGAGTGGAGATGGCGAGGAAGAGAATCACTGTGCAGCGGGTAAGGTAGAAAGGTGAGCTGAGGGGAGTGGGCACGGCCAAGGAAGGGTGAGTGGGAGAGGACAGGGACAGAAGGAGAGGCCATGAGCGTGTCACAGAAGTGGGTGTGCTGCCTCCTGCAGCTCCTGCCCAACCCCAAGCCTATACCCTGGGAGCTTGGAAAATCCTCCTCCCACAGCACCACCTCCTCCCACAGCACCGCACCAGGCACGGGTGCGTCCTGGCTTCTCTCCACCCCTCCTGTCCTTGCTCCTTCCTTTACAAAAGTCCGCGGGGAGCTGCCGCTGCTCCTTGCCCCTAGAGGAGGCACTGCTGTTGGCAATGGCCACATCCTGAGCTGGACATGGGGCTGTGAGCATGAGGAGACCTTTGTGACTCAACAGCCCCCTCTCACAGCCTCCCAGGATCTGCAGAGAACACCTCCTATTAAGCAATTTTGGCTCAGAAGGTCTCCTCCCAAGGGCTTATTTAAAATACCAAAGGCAATGCTAACATAAGCCCAATAATAACAGTTATTTCTTCTCCAATCATCTGTTCAAGAGCACATTTCCATCCCAGCGGCACAGCCTCTGCAATGGCTTTCTACCACTTCCTGCCTGTTTGGCTATTTCAGCCAAGGTCACAGGTGAAAGAGCACAAGATCCCCACAGGTCTGTAGATATTGTGGAAATAGCCATGCTGAATTTCAAAATCAGCCCCCCATGCCCTCCTGTTGCACTGCTTGACAGGTTTGTCTTGCACAAAACATTTGCAATGAGTAATAGCACTACCTCAGCTGAGCTCAGGTAAAAAGTTCACTCCATAGGCCCTCGGGATGGACGGGGTGGACAAGTTTCTGGTCTGAGTTCCACTTAACGTTGTTTGCCTCATTGTCCCCCAAGCTCCACCCACAGAGTGGCAAGAGGTGTCCAGTGGTCCCAGGTTCACACTTAGCAGTTTATAGCTCCCAAGGCACAAAAGAAGCCTCAGAAAGTTCCTTACAGACACTGTGGCAGAAAAGAGGAAGGAAAGAAAGCTGCCAGCTGCCAAAGACTGGGCTGTCCTGGACCTCACAGAGGAGCTCTGTGGATGCCACCCAGGCCCTGAGTTTACTGCCGTCTATGCTCCACTCTGCCAGTGGTCCTCCAGCCCACGGCTTGCCAGCATCATGCCACAGGGGTCCCTCCCCCCACCTGCAAACACTTCCTTCTCCCCAGCTGTGCACCCTGGGGTCCCTACTTCCACACTACCCCTCCCCGCTCTCATTGGGCAGCTCCTTCTTCTCCTCCTGCAGTTTCCCAGCCTTGTCCCTCTCTGCTCTCAGCCCTTGGCTTGCTGGCCCAGGACCTTGCCTGAGGTACCAGGTACCTGCAATACTCTCCTGATGCCCAGATGTGCCCACTTATCACCAACCCAGCATGGGCACCTGGCTATGGTCAGACCCCAGGAGACGTGCAGACACCAGCAGCTCAACCTTTCATTCCCAATGCCAAATCCCCAGGGCCCCCTTCACCCAACCTGAAGGAAAAGCTATTGCCTCTCCCTGCTCCTTGTCCCCAGGGTCCCATTGTCCCCCCCAACCCTCCTTGCAGCCCCCATTGCCAACCTCTCCCAGGCCACCTTGGGAGCTGTGCCACCATCCTACCTCTGCTCTTGTGCCCCATGGGTCTAATACCGGAGCCAGAGGGGTCTTGTGCCATCTGAGTGAGGTACTGTTTCCCAGGGATCGCAGCCTGCAGCTGGTTGCAGCTTGGTCCAGAGGGAAACTGAGGTCCTCACAGCCAGGAGGCCCTGGGTGTCTGTGCCATGCCCATTTGCCCTGGGACATCTTTCTGGCTCCGTGAGACCCTCAGGCCTGTCCCCATATGCACAGTGTTTGCAGCCAACATGTCTACTCCAAGGGAGCAACTCCCCTAGGTTTCCCTCCCATTGCCTTTGGTACTTGGCTGTCACACCTTCTCCCTGCCCACTCTGTAGGATGCTGCAGCTGCCCTGCCACCTACTCAGAGCCCCTCACACCTTCTAATACACTGCATCAGTGTCCATTGCCCATGGCAGGTGGTAGACCATGTGCTCCTAAAGGGCTGAGAGCTGAGTACACTTGCTCATAATGTACCCAGCACCCTACACATGGTGCAGTCACTGTCCCCTGAACAAAGGCCCTGAACTCAAGACTCATCACAGCCTAAGCACAGTTTGGATGGAAGGCAGGCTCTCCTGCATAAGTCAAGACCCCCAGGGGTCCAATTTGGGTCACGGCCCCTCTGCTTAGGTCCTTACTCCAGTCCCCGGGCAGAGTGGGGAGAAATATCTGGACAGGTGCTCAGTCCTTGGGCCCATTGATGCAGTGTTTCACATTAGGTTTTGTCTCATGAAGCCAGCAACAAGATATGAGCCCTCAGGACAAAGAGGGTCAACAGGAAGAGGCCACTTTAACTTCCTGTCCCAAGTGCCCTCCCTGTGCCCCTGGCAGACAGAAAACGCTGAGTAATCACGTCTGCCCACACCAGCCTGAGTCTTTAATGACAGGGACACAGTTGGGAACACAAACTTACTTTAAATGGTCATTTATAAAAGTCTCACTTCAGGCTCATGCAGTGGAAGAAGTAGTGCGGGAATCTGGCTTGCGGCAGACTTAACAGAGCTTAGAAAGGGCCAGAAGGCCCTGAGGCAGTCTGGGCTCAGTCCCTGCACTGTGGTCTGTCCTCTGCAATTGCCTCTGTGCACAAGGGAGCAAGGACCTTGGGAACTCAAAGACCAACTCCAAATGTCTGTGGGATTTTCTAGCATAGCACAACTTCCTAAGGATGAACCCTGCATCAAATCTCCCAAACAGCACCCAGGGAAGCTGGTCCCAGAGCAAACAAGGAGACTGAGGTATGGAAGGGTCAGGTCGCATCTCTTAGAAGAGCAGGGTTCCTTCGGATGGGACAGGACAGAACATCCTTGCTGCTGGCCAGGGCAGCCTTTGTTCTAAAGCTCTGGAGAAACGCACTGCATCTGGAGATGCACTTTCAGGCAGATTTCCAGTCCGTGTCTGCTGCTCAGGAGACCCATCCACAGCTCTGCCCCTAGTGGCAAGACAGAAAGGAGGAGGTAGCATAGCTGATCTTAATTTAAATGTTTTTGTTTCCATAGAGGAAGCTGAACAGAGAGAGCGGAACAGAATCATTTCTTGCTGCTAGTCTTGGCTTCCCTTTGAATCAGGAAGTTGGTGCCTCCAGCCCCTGCTACCTCCTTAATGGGCTTTTCCATCCCAATCTGGGCCTCAATGTCCCCTGCAGCCTGGGCTGAAGGAGCAGGCGGGCGATAGGGATACTGACAAGACAAGCTGTGCCATCCCCCTAGCAGGTCCCCAGCAGAGCCCAAGGGGCTGGTTATCTCATCAGCCCTCCGGGGCGGACAGGCCAGTGCTCTCTTCAGCTCTCTGGCTGTGCTGGGAGATTAAGTTCAGCCTTCATTCCCCTGCACCCCAGCCTTCACAGGGTTCCTTTCTGCGCACTGCTCTGACAGCTTCAGGGCCCTAGCCAGGCCCTTCCCCAGCTAAGGCTTAAGCTCTGCTATCTTAGGTCGTGCTTGGAGGTTGCACTTCCAAGACTGTTTGATAACCTTCCGGACACTAAATATGCAAATGACCAAGGGTGGGAGCTTGTATAAAAGCAACCCCAGCCTGCAGCCAACACTTCTTCAACCCTAGAACCCAGCACTGGAGGTCACCGTGCTGTCAGACTTGCTAGAAGCCAAGTCTATTCTCTCTACACTGATCCAAGAAGCCAAATGCCAATCCCTGCAACAACCAGCCCCAGAGGGCAGGGCTTAGGGTGAGGGTGAGGCTTAGAATGAGGATGGTGAGGGTGAGGGTGAGGGTGAGGGTGAGGTTTAGGATTAGACCTCCAGAGATTTTGCTACTGCTGCTTCCAACTCAAGACTGACCAGAGAAAGCCAAATATGCTCCACTGCCCAACCCCATCCAATTCTTGCTTCCAGCAGCTGCCTCCAGCCCCCCAGGCACAGCAGCCTCAGCCAGGGCTCACCGGAAGGCCCTCCCCACAGGAAGCCTCCCACTGCTCTGCTGCCTCTGCCAAACCGAGGGGGTGGGGGACGGCCTGGCTGCAGAAAAAGCAGAGAAGGGCTCTGCGGTCCTCCTTGTGGGTCTCTGTTCATTTCCACATTTTTACACCGGCTTCAAGGCCCACTACACACAGGGTGCTCCACAGGAAGGGTCTGCTGCGGGCAGAACCAGACCCTGCTCTCATAGTACTGACTTCACAGTTGACTCTACCGCAAGCACAGCTTAGGGCAGCAGCACCTGTAGTCTTCTTCAAGACCCTTAACTCTCTCTTCTGCCGCTAAAGGGCCTGGGATGCAAGCAAGGCAGGCAGGCTCCTGCGCTGGCTCCTTCCAAAGGCAGCATCATCATTAGCCCATTTGGAAAATTACTCTGGGCTTATTCCCCTTTGTCTTTCTAAGTAAACACCCTTTCTCCTGCTCTGCCTCAAGCAGCCAGAGCTGTGGAGAAAACAGCAGGATGCCTCACACAGGAATGCAAAAGGAAAGCAGGGTTGTACCTGGATTATCACACAAAGCAACTCTAGAACTATGGCTTAAATTTCTCTTTTTTCTATATGTAGCCTATTGGCAGCCAACCATGGAGGACTTATGATCAGATTGCATGAGACATTCAGAGACCCTTGAGATACTTCCTCCCCTTAAAGACTAGTATTCTAGCAGGTGACCAAGTCACACAATACACACATGTAAACGTGTGAGCACACACACATATATAAACATGTCCACACATGCATACATGTGCAGCTGCATGTACATGCATATGATGTGCATGCCCACGCACATGCATAGATATGCTCTGTATACACACACGTACACAAGTACACAACTGTGCAGATATGTGCAAATGCAAACACTTGTTCACACACGAATATGTGTGCACACACTCATAATTCACATACTTGTGTACAGTGTATATGTACACATATACACTGAAGAATGCACACAGCACACAGGCGCATACATGGGGGTGGTGCCCTCCCACAAAGATGTACACAAATACACATGTAAAGGTGCATGTGCATATTTTAACTGCACATAAAAGGGGAAATCTTCACTTCCCTCCTGGATGTGACACACATGCCCTAATGTCCCTCTCTGACCCCCCTCCCTCATCTCCAAGCCCCATCTGGAAGAACCTTCTTTGGCCTCTCTCTGTGACCCCTGCTCTGCCATACAGCAGCATCTCCGTCAGGGCTGACATGCCCTGACAGACAGCTGCTGCTGCCCAGGGTAGGCAGCCTGCTGCCAGACATCACGCTGGGCTCCGAGTCAACTACCGATCAGAATCTGTCAAAGCCGAGAGACAGATCTGCAATGCGAGATAGACTGTCCCAGGCTCCAGCTTCGCGTTCACTTTATAAATCCCTGCTTCGTACACTGACCTTTGACTGACAGTGTTGTACTGAGTATCTGTGCAGAGATAACCTGCCAAAACATTACCCTTGGCACTGTCCCCGGAGAGATGGATGTGCCGCTTGCTGAGCCCTGACTGCTGAGGCAGCATTTGCACAGGGGGAAGCTGCTTTTCATTTATTAGGCTAAAAAATTATATCCTTGCATTAGGAGGTCTCAAAGCTGGCTTGGCAGACTATAAATGCACGTCCATTCCCTCGTCCATCCATCCACCCTTTAATTTATGCACTGCTGGTGGTGAGATCATAAATAGAATTAAATACATTTGAAAAAGCACCAGATGAGAAAAGAAGAGGCATCCACGTAATGTGTGTGTGCAGGAGCCCATGTGAAGTGCAGCATATGTGCTCAGCCACCCTGGTGAAGCGGGTGTGTTCAGACACTCATGTGACATAGCTATGTTCAGGAATGAGGGTGAAGTATGTGGGTTTTGGCACAAGTGTGAAGTATGTGTTTGGGAAAAGCTAATAAGCATCACTGAACCATGGTCATACACTGGCCAACAGGAAGTGCACACTGGAAACTGGAGGCTGTAGGGGTTCACGCTGGGCACATGAAGGGCTGGGCAGAGAAAGACCTAGGTAAGAGTGAGCTGCAGAAATGAAGCACTGTGTCCCAGGGCTTAGGGCTGGGTCTGCTTCTTATCGCTGTAGAATCAATGACTGCAAGTTAGAAGCTTAGAACCCTGCACTTTGCTCTGAACAGTTTCTGGGAGTCAGTAGCTTCCCCACCTCCCGTGGGCAGGGCCTCTGGCACTGTGAGGGAGGTGTCGGGACTCTTTCCTTCTGGGGGGTCATGGACAGAAGAATCTGCTTGCAGGCTCTCTCCCACTGTGGGCAGGATGTCACCTTGTGGTGGCGGGCAGAAGGGTTGGCTGCTTACTGTCTGAAGGCTGGAGGCCACCCACAGTCCCCTGCTCCACAGGCCCCTCACAATATCTCAGTGTGGCAGCCTTTGTCTTCAAGGCCAGGAGTCTAACGTCAGAGCAGACCCCCACCCCTTTTGTAAGGACTTGCCAGTGACTAGGTCAAGTCCAAACTGGGAAATCCTTCTTTGGATTCACTCAGAATAAACTGGCTGGCGCCTTCAATATACTGACAGAATCCCTGCAACCTTGTGGGCTGAGAA
This sequence comes from Dinomys branickii, assembly GCA_004027595.1. Taxonomy (NCBI): domain Eukaryota; kingdom Metazoa; phylum Chordata; class Mammalia; order Rodentia; family Dinomyidae; genus Dinomys; species Dinomys branickii. The sequence goes on along the minus strand of PVLD010012187.1, from coordinate 35,080 downwards.
TGTATCACTTCCTCTGTACCCCAGGAGAGAGGATGTACAAGGTATGGCTTGCTGGGCTCACCCTAGGGAGACCAGAGCATCAGAGGTGCAAAGACCATGAGTAGTCAGGTTCACCTTCCCATACCCACACAGAGCAGGCTGCAGCAGTGACTCCCCTCCCTGCCCAGGACAGCAGTAGAACCCAGAGCCCCATGAGCTGCCCGTCGTGCTGGAGCCGGGCACCATGGGCCAGCCGGGCAGGAAAGCTGACTATTTCAGAGCCTGGGGTCCAGTGCCCACTGTGTGCCCTAAGGCAGCACTGGCCAGGCTAAGAGCCAGACAGGCCAGCTCTGTGGGCACCTGAGACTTCAGCTGCAGCCGCCTTGAAGTAAGAGGGAGCCAGACAGCACCACCCACAGGGAGAGAGCAATGGAGCACCTGCGGGTCCTCTGAGGATCCTGGTGCGTCCCCCATGTGGTGCTGACTGAGCCCTACTGCAAACACAAACCAGGTGATAACATGCGTCACTTTGCGCAAGGCGTGGGCTTCCCCTTGCCCTGCTCCTCTGGAACCAGGGGTCCTCAGCCCTCAGTGTCCCCCATGGTCCGGATCCTTGTCTCGAGGGACGTCTGCCACTCAGGGCTTTGCCAAAGGGGAAGCACACTACCTAGCACACTTTGATGGGGCCGGTGCCTTTTCTGGATGATTTCTCTCTTCCCCCACCCCTGTGTGAGGCTCACAACAGCGTGGGAAGGGGACAACCCAGGAAGACCTTCCTTCTCATGTCTGCATTCCCCTGAGAGTAAGCAGAAGCTCAGGAAGGTATGCAGCAGGACACTGTCCCACCTACCTGGAGTCCAGAGCCTGAGGTCCCCCTGCTACTCTGTAAAGTACAGAAAGTGGGCATCCAGGTCCTGGCAGCCAGGAGCCCACCCTGCTCCCCATACCTCCTCCCCGCCTCTCTAAGGGTGGCACCCTCTCCTGGTGCCAGGTGCCAGCTCTCATCAGCCCCCACCTCACTCCTCCCCAAAATGTTCACTGGCTCTTCTGAGGGCTGCGTGTTTGGCAGGGACTGAAACTGCAGCCTTGGAACCCCAGGGGCCCCCACAGAGCCAGAGCCGCCTCCAAAGTACACCCATCTGTTCACCCGTTCAGCAGACCAATGCCTGTTGTGTCGGCTCAGACCTGGAGCAAGGCCCCGGTTCCCCTCCCGAGACCTAGAACAGAAGCAGGGTCCACCTGGGTCTTGTCCTCAGCAGGCTCCCACTTGGGGGAGATTTGGGCCCAGAGGGGACGTCGAGACTATGTGTGGGACAGGGATGTGTGCCCGAGGGAGAGTAGGACTCCCATGCTAGGCAGCACCAACATAGAGGCTCCTGGGCTCATCCCTGATTCCCAGAGGAAGGAAAGCCTTGACCCTAACTGTCATGAAAGTGTCCCCCTGAAGTGGGCAGAGGGCTCCCCAAAACGTGGCCAGTATGGCCCTGGGCGTGCCCCCCACACACACTGTATGATCCTTACCCTCTCACCTTGATGTCCATTGAAAGCCATCTTCTGTTGTCATGACTAAACCTCACAGCCTCACAGAAAACTTACAGAGAGCACAGGTTTCCTTGGCTCATGGCTCTGGAGGCCGGAAACTCTGGGCGCATGGAGCTGCATATGCTCTACCTTCTCAGGGCAGCCTATGGTGGCGGAGGGCACCACATGGGAGGTGGAGTGGGAAGGCAGTGAGAGTGCTCTTATACCCAAGTCACAGTGCCATCACCTGTCCACCCACCCACATCTGAGTGCATCATTCCATCACCAAGACAGTCTGCGCGGCCCAGCATCCCCACAGGTCCCACTTCTGAACACCACGAGCATGTGCCTTGGGAACAGAGTGTCGGCCCTGTTCCACCCTCTGTCGCCCTCACGAAATACCTGGGATATTAGCCTCTGAGAGAAAGGGTCCACTTTGTCACAGCTGTGGGGCTTCTATGACAAGATCTGTGGACCCACTGCTTTGCCCTTCTACTGAGGGTGCCTGCTGGCAATTTGGGGACATTCATGGAAAGGCACACTGCTCATCCTACAGCTAAGAAGCAAAGACAAACAGGCCAGAGTCAAGGGTTCACCCTAAGGACCTTCCACCAGGCCCCAACTCTTAAAGGCGCACAGCACCTCCCAAAGGCATCCCCAACCTCAGGAAAAGGCTTTAACACAGTGACATCCGGGGAACACTACCCATATCCACAACAAAATCTTCATGCCCACCTCACAATGCAAAATGCACCCATTCCATCCCAAGAGTCTGTCCCAGCACTGCTCCAAAATCTGGCTCTAACCTCTCCTCACATACTCAGGCAAACTCACTGTGGGCTCTTGGAAATACAGACAGAAACTGCACACTTCCGACAAATAGTCCCAAGGTAAACAAAGGGCAAACATTCCCATTCTGAAAGGAATGAACAGGAAAATAATAGGCAGGGATTCCCCCAAAGCACTGGTGAAGCCCAGCAGAGCAAACACCAAATCCTAGAGCTCTAAGTCCAGTGTCTGGTGCCTAGCCTTGCAGAACATGGATCCCCAAAGGCTTGGGCAGCCCCACCCCATGGCCTTGCTGACTGCAGTTCTCATGCCCGCTGTCTCAGGCTGGACCACACACTGCCCACAGTCTCCCTGACAAATCCTGCCTGTGGAGTACCCCACCTTCCTGGAAGATCCACTGCAGGTTCAATGCCACTCTCAGAGCCAGGGACAGCTCACAAAGACCACAATTCACCACAGACTGCCTGGCCTCCACACTTCCCTTTGAGATCTCAGTGGAAGCCACCATGACTCTTGCCTTCCTTATGCCTACAAAACCAGCATTATGCAGTGACACCTCACCAGTTCCCAGTATATGTGATCCAAGGACAGAGTCAAAGATAGCAAATTCCACTCTGTGCACTGCCCTGGGAACCCTTCTGGCCTCCTGCAGGCTCCTCAGACACTCACAGTTTGCTTGCATCTAATGCCACTTCCTCCCAGCACACACTTGCTTCTGGGTTGACCAGGACCCAGGAAAGCCCCAGGCTAGAATGCATTCCAGCCACCTATCAAGGGCTCTTTGGGTCAGAATTCAGAGGCACTCTGGGGTGAAGTCACAAACGACAGGGGTGCAGCCTCCAGTCTGAGAACAGCAGCCATTGGGTCTTATTTTTGAACTCAAGTGTGTTATTTGCCAAACACATTCCTCTTATTCACCAGCCTGAGCTTCAGAAAGACTAACTTTTGGAAGAAACAAAAGACAAATGTTTCTACCTTTAAGTGATTCAAAAACTTTCCTTCCATCAACTTCCATCTCTGATCAAACGTGTGTAGCCTGAGCGGCAGCATCCTCCATGAGCCACTCCACAGGAAGAGTTACAGAAGGGCACCAGGTAATAAATATTCTGTCAATAGGTCAAGTTGTTTAAAAAACCGTCTGTTCACTTTCATTGTTCCTCCAGATACACGATAAAATTCAACATTCATTCCCGGTAAGACTCTCAGCAAACTGAAAATGGAAGGCTGTCTCTGCCCCATGATGATAAATATGTACCTTAAGCCAATAAACTTTATATATAATGCTTGCTTTCCAAAAAGCTAAATATTAAACTAAATTTACAGAATCCTCCAATTTTGTATAAACAGATTCTACAAACAGACGCTAGAAATCAACGGCAGAAGCAACCCTGGCTTTGTTGTTTCTGGGTTTAGATGATGGCCAATGTGGATCTTCTCTACATTTGTTCCTATTTTCTAGATTCTCTTGAGTTTTTAAAAATTGGGTCTAGGTTACTGAAATTAATGAGGCCTGTTAGAGGAAGCTTGCGCCCATCTTTTCTCTGTACGTGTGTAAGGTGGAGCCTGCCCAGAGAGGCAACAGCAGCCTGGGCAGGAGCAACCCGAGAACCTGCAGCAGACATTGAGGGCCAGAGGGGCACCCCTCCCAAGCTAAGACCCCAGGGACCACCTTCTTGCTAACTACATCCATACCGGCCATGGAGGATAGAGTCCAGAGAACTAGACTGCAGAGGGGACAGTTTGGCAGCTGGTCCTCCACAGAGTTTGCCTGAGAGAGGTCATGGCAGATAGCAGGACAGTGCCCTGGCAGATTTCCCAAAACTGTTGGCTGGGTGTCAGCCCCTCTCTGCTTTCTTCCAGAAACCTACCTGCAAATTGAAATGCCTAAAATGACACAGTTTTATTTCTTCCTGTTGCACATGGTTCCAGGTGGTAATTGAAGCCAGAAGCATGAAGCCAGATCCTTGTCTATGAGGAACAAACATCTGGACCTGTCAAAGTGGAACCAGGAAAACTGAATACACACCAGGTCTTTGGAAAGAACTTATTTCTCCACTGGGAAATAATCAGAACAGTCTTATCAGAGCAGAAAATGCAGGCAGGGAAAAGAAGCCATCTTGGGGTGGGCCACTGTAGGAAGACAATTGTGATTAAAGGGCAGAGGCAGCCCCACTGGAGCACAGAGGTGCAGTAACAGCTAGGCACCTCCACTCCCTACTCCCATCTCCCAACAGCATCTCCCACTGGACCTTTGGCAGCCAGAGCACCAGGCAGGGTGGGAAGCACAGTCTGCAAGCTGCAGTCCCAGAAGCTTTGGGCTGATCTAGGAAGCACAGAAAGGGATCTGAGCTGAAAGGAAATTGGCCAGTGCATGTTGCTTGAGAACACATAACTCACCCATAAAAACCAGTGCCAGAGCCCTGAGGCCATGAACAGCAACAGGCTGGCTATAAGGGTAAAGTCTCCTGGGGAAGGAGCTTCTAGAAGGCAGGTCCTGAGATGCATCCCCTAGTGATCTCTCCCAAAACTTCCATCTGCTGAACAGCAGGTCCACCCCAGCAAGGCGTGACCCCCTGGGTGATGGTAGTTAACAGTCTATGCAAAACCCTCCAACTTTTCTGTGCACATCAATTTCTACCCACGCAGAGCAGGGACAGTAATAAGGCTTTGCGGAGTGGAAACTCGGCCCTGCAGGGGTGGACGCCCTGGAGCCCAGAGAGAGTGGCTGTGCCCAGACACAGCCCAGCCCCTGACAGTGGGGAGTCAGGTGGGAAAACACCCCTGCACACATCTCTGAGCTGCTCTTCAGTGAGGGCCTGGAGGGATCCGTGTGCTTATCACACAGAGGCCCCTGGACAGCCCATCCTGAAGGACAGCTGGGTGGGCTGGGCATCTAGGTCCCACCTGTTCCTCTTGGCAACACTCAGGTGTCCTAAAAGAGGACAACCGCCATGTCCACAGCCCCTGGGAAACACATGAAAAGCAGCCGGGTCCTGGGGCCATGGATTTAACCAACCTCAGCTCCAAAATAGCTTCTTCAAAAATTGGCACCTTAGGTGAACACATACAGACTTGCTTTCTTTGCTGCTATTCCCTAGACAGCAACAGTACGACAACTGTTTACACAGCACTTACATTATGCTGGGTGTGACAAATCATCTGAGATTTAAAGTTTGTGGTAAGGATGTAGTGTCTATGCACACATCGTGCTGTAGTTTGTGAAGGACTCCATCCAGTCTTCTTGGACTTGGGAATCTGGACCAGATCCCATGGATACTGAGGGCCAGCTCTGCCCTCACGCTCTGCTGCGATGGCCAGTTTCCTGGGATGGTCATTCACAGAAGGTAGTGAGCTGATAGCAAGGAAAGTCCTATCAGGGGATGGTTGTGGAGGCTCTGATCCATCATCAGCTGGTCCCACTGCTTTGCTGTGATGAGGAAGCAGAGCACATGGAGCAAAATCAGGCAGTAAAGCAGAGAGGGCGAGGCGGGGTCCCAAGATCCACACCCGGCATGCCTGGCCCAGGGACCTAAACACTTAAAGCTCTGTCTCCTGAAGGGTCCTCTATCTCCCAGTGATATCGCCTTGAAGCAAAGCCTTTAATACCCGGGAACCACTGTCCCTCATCAGAGCCCATCTACTATGGCAACTGCTATCTCTCCCTCAGGGTTCAGGCTTGTTTCTGATCAAGTCACCATGCTTTCGGGAGTTTTCTGCCTGGAATTCAGCCGTGTATAGATCTGATGGGGAGATGCCTTGGGTGGAAAGATAACATGTACATTAGTATCTGCATTTAAAACAAGTCCCAAGGGGTTAAAATCCAATTACCATCTGAACAGAGCTCGGCTTCCCTGTTCTCAATTAATTACCAAGAGCGCTGCTTCCCCACCCCTTCTCTCTTCCCCTCACATCTTCCCAGAAGATGGAAATTGCTGCACGATGATCATTGGAGTCAAGGAAAGGCAGGGGCAAGCACATTTCCCTTGGGCAAGGTGGGCCAGACTACAGCCTAGGAAGAGCAGGCAAGGGCATCACAGAGAACAGGACCCTGACCAGGGCGGCCCTGGAGATGGCTGTGCGGGACCAGTTGTGAAGTCTGTGCATAAGGGACTCTGCAGCTCGCAGGCAGGGCTAAGGTTGGTGGGGAAAAGAGGGGGTTGATTTGGCCCCCTTCTCTGCACCATGTTGGCCCCCCAGCCCCCTCAGCCTCCAAACTGTCCTTTGCTTGGGCTGATGGGAAAACGAGTTCTGTCCCCAGGCGCACTCCGGTGACATGTCAAAGCAGCTGCCTGGCAGGGAAGCTTCCCAGGATGAAAGTGAGCCAAGAATAGCCGGTCAAGGGCAGGCATCTGAGAGAAAGGATCAATATTCTGCTGGCCTCAATTCCCGCTCCTCCCAGGTATCTGCAAAGGAGAGAGAAGGGTGGGGAAGGAAGTCAGTCCCAGCCGAGGGAGGACAGAGGCTGAAGCAGGAGGGGTGGCTGTCCCGAGCTGGGACCAGGCACCAACGGAAAGTCCTCCTGCCTCCTCACCTGTCCACAGCAAGCTCACTCCACAGCAAAGGGCAGGGGTGATGGCTTGTCTTCCAGCAAGTCCAAAGTCACAGCCGGTGCAATAGGCCCACAGCACTCAGGAGCTCACTCCTGAGGGGACAGGGTTAGAGGTGGCCTCCCCCAGTCTCCCTGGCTCTGTGGTATGAAGACAGGAAAGTCTCACATCCTCAGCAGCTCTGGCTGGACAACTGTCTTCTGAGGGTCTGGGTGACCCAAGGGACAGGAATGAGATGGGAGAGACCTCTCCCTATACCCAGTGGGACCTAGAGACCTAGGGACCTGGACAGCATACAGAACTGAAGCCAGGAGAGGAGAAAGGGAACTCTGAGCAGCTCTCAGGGACCCACAGGGACACTGCTCAGAGTCCTGCAATGCTCTGCACAAGGATATTCTGATAGGGATATTTTAACCCAAAAACAAGGAATCAGAGGTTGGTGCACATAGGGGACTTGCCACAGCCAGGAGCCACAGCCAGGCAGGATTTGAAAGCAGGATGGCTTCTTGCCCTACTCTCCCACCCTACAAGGAGCATCCAAGCAGGTGAGGCAGAAGAAGCCAGGGCCAGAGGTTCCTCTAGGCACCCCAGCCCTGTGCTGCCAGCCTCGGAGCCCCAGGGAGCCATGGCCAACACCCATAGCCACCTATGCACACTTGGGCTGCACTTCTGGGGCCCGAGAACTCCTTGGGCTCAGCCTCCTGGGACTTTAAATGCCAGGAATCTCCAGCCTGCAGCTTGGTGCCTCCCCTAGCTCCAGAGTGGCTGTCCCAGGCCACAAGGCTGCCCTTGGCTTTCAGAGCCACGCTGTGAGGCAGGTATGTTATTCCCAGTGTAGGTTATCATTTATTTTGTTCTTATTTAATGTTTGAGGAAACTGAGGCCTAGAGCCATAAAAATAAACTAACAAATGACATGGTAAGAGACAGAATCCAGATCTGTTTTATTCTAAATGTATTCCCCCTGCTACTTGGCCCAAATGGATAAGGAAGAGATAGATCTCTTAATATAGCGTAGATATCATGTGCATACACACACCTAGACATTCATGCATCCTAAGAATGTATATATAATATATATGAATGTGTATATACAAATACTCTGTATATGCACACACATGAATGTATACATATAAGTATTTTTATGTTTGTGTATGTGTATATATATACACACAGTGTATATATATATATATATATATATATATATATACACATACACATACATATATACACATATCATATAAAATAAATTAAAAAGTAGATACCTGGTGTCTTGTTTACTTTCCTCATTCCTGAGATAAATACCCAACACCCAAAATTAAAGGAGAAAGGTTTATTTCAGTTCAGTTTATTGAGGTTTCAGTACACTGTTGGCTGGCTCCAAGGCAGGATGGGGTGGTAGAGGGGCAATGCAGAGGAGAAACAGCCCATGGAGGGGCAAGCAGAAGACAGTGAACAGCAAGCAGCAAGCAGGGAGCCTCCTGTTTCCATTTCATGTGGGTCTACCAGCCTTTTGGTGGTGCCACCCGAACCCAGGAGGGCCTTCTCATTATCCACACCCAGAACTATGCTAAGCCAACTAGTGTAGTAATTTAGTATGATACACTCAATCCCAGTGTTATGGTTGATACATTGTGTCAACTTGGGGAATCTAGAGGTTTAGCTGAGTGACTCAGGAGGAAGCTGAGGTGCTTACTTTGTAAACATCCTGTGGCTGTGGAAGAGGAGGGCATGGACCGTCTGTGAGTGCTACATGCCCCCTGGGTGGGGGTAGGCTGTTTACAATGTAAGAGAAGAGAAGAGGCTGCTTGCAGCCATTCCTCCCTTTTGCTGGTGGTTTTTGCTGTGCTCTGCTGCCCTGAACAGTTTGCCCTCTGCCTTGTGCCTCTGTGCCTCAGAACCAGCCAAGTATGGACTGAAACCTCCACAAACTGTAAGCTAAACAAACCTTTCCTTCCTTCATTTTGGGTGTTGGGTATTTTGTCTCAGCAATGAGAAAAAAGTAACCAAGACATCCAGTATCACACACCCTAGATCCAACCAGCTCCAAAAAGCCAAACCTATGAGTACATGAGCCTTCAGGGGCACATCTAGATATAAGCTATAACATCTAGTTTTTCATTTATTTTCATATATTTATTTCTCTTAGGATTCAGTTTAGATACCAGGATGTTATTATACTGCTTAGACAGCTCACCATTAAACTCAAATTATTTTTATAATGATGTCACTTAAACAAGCATAAATATAAAGTTGGATATAAACTGCTTATACTTACAACTCTTACACAACTATGGAAACAAAATAAATTTACAATTCAAATACCAGCAATACTATAAAACCAATAAAATTCAAATTAACATCACAAAGGTGACTGATGGTGCCATCCTGTTGGGTGAAACCAAACAGCCTAGTTGGGCAGGAAAGAGGCAGTTATGCGCTCCAGGTGTGATAAATGAGCTGAGGTCTTTTTCTTTTGAGTTTGATGGGCCACCAATTAGTTCATCATTATCATTGTCTTTATTTTTAACAATGGACTCATTTTTAACCATCCATCTGTTATTTTTATGGACCCATCAATTTAAACAGGACAACACAAAATGTATTACTGGAAAAAAATCACTAAATACAAGTTGACTTTGAATTCTCCCAAGGAGCACTGGCTCTTGTTTATCTGAGCCAAGTGGAATCAGGGGGCCTTGTGTCAGCTCCAGGATCACCCTAAGCGACCTGGACACTGACCCCGGAGGCACAGGCCATAGGGCCCTCAGCCTCCCCATACTTTTCTGTCTTCTGTGTTCTCGAAGCAGTGGGGGGTGGTAGGGAGGGAAGTTAAGTCCTCTTCTTTGAGCTGAATGAGAACCAAAGCACATGCTGATCCTGAGACCTTCCTTGCAGTATGAAGTCATCACGCAATGGTACGGACAGTGTTGACCCCTAAATAACATGCCCTGTATAACGGACTCCCAGGACCCAGGAGGCCTGCGACCTTGCAGACCTCTCCTTGATGCTCTGAGTTAGAGCAACTCTGTGCTGAGACGTGGGACCCCCCATGAATCCCCTGAACTCTTGATCCAGAACCTCAAACAGATGTTTTGGGGTTGGAGAGCTGGGACTTCAGCTGCAGCCGCGCCTCGTTGAGGCAGTTGTCACAGACACATTCCTTCAATAACAGCACGACCATAACTGCACATAAAAGGCGCATTTTCCTCATGAGCATCCCAGCTTGGCAGTGGAGCCACCATCTGCAACATGGCATAGCATCAGGACGTGGACTGGGAGACACGTGTGTCTGGTGACAGGGACCACGGGCTCCACCATCCATCAGGAAAATGGCCACATCCATCCCCTCTCTGTCAGGCAGACGTGGCTGCATCAGTCCTCTCTGGCTGCCCTATTGAATACCAGATTGGCTGGAACAAGGGTGTATTTTCTCATGGTCTCAGAGGCCAGAAACCCAGCTTCAAGGTTTAGGGAGTCTCTCTAGAGGCCTCTGTCCTTCACTTGGGGTGGCCTCCTTTGGCCTGTGTCTTCATGTCACTTTCTTGTGTGCTTGTGTGTGTCTCGATCACCTCTTCTTCTATGGGCACCTGCGTGACCACCCCAGTGATCTTAATTCAGTGAACACCCTAATGACCCTGTCTCCAAACATGGATGCCCTCTGTGGTACCCTTGGCTAAGATCCCCACAGAAGACAGTTGGGGAGCCACTATCCAGCCTGTAGGAGAGGCGGCACGGCCTCACAACATGTGCTCAATGCCTTCTGTGCAGATGTCCCCCAGCACAGGATGTCCCTTGGAAGGAACAGTGATCCCAACATATGACCCAAAGGCTTGAGGGGGGAGTCGGGCCTGCTCAGAACTAGCAGTGGGAACCAGAACAGCTGCATTGAGTAGCTGTTCAGTCTCAGCACACAGAAAGGAAATCTAAGCATTTCTCTAATTACCACAGGTTAATTAGTTCTCCTCACCATTTTAGAAAGGAAGAGCCACTTGAGTGCAGCATAAATCACTGCAACCCACACCCTGCCTGGCGCTCGCTGGTGGGAGGAGGGCTCAACGGGGAGGCTTGCCGCCCACGCCCCCATTCCCTCTGGGGCACCAGACGCCCACTGCCAAGGGAACCTGGGCCCAGCTCCACCAGGAACGCAGGGAGGGGAAGTTCATGGCCCTCACTCCCAACACCTTCCCACCTCCAATCCCCGATCAGGAATCAGGGCCAGCTTGCCCATCAGACCTGTCTCCAGGAACCGCTCCATCACGGCCTCAGGCTGATTAACTGAATCTCAGCTAAGCACTGGTCCTGGATAGCTGCTTACATCATAATCAGCGGATATCATTAGTCTGACGGAGCAATTTCCTTGAACAAATGTTGCTTCATTTGCTTTGTGCCTTGAGGACAATTTCCAGAGACCTTGATGGTTACTTGCTTGTTTTTAGGTTTGCTAGCTTTATGTCCTGAAGCAGGAGGCCTGTCCCACCCCCTTGGGACAAGCTGGAGTCTGTGGCCTTCCTTAAGGACACCACTGCTCCCCTTAAGGATGGTGCTGTGGTTTGACTGTGTCCCCAGAGTTGATGGATTGGAAAGTTAACCCCAAAGTCATCTGTGATAGTACTTGCACCCTCTTCAGTGGGTGACTAAGTTAGATGATATGATGAGGGTGGTGCCCCCGATGACACTGGTGGCTTTATAATGGGAAGGGGAAGTGAGCTGGCATGTTAGTTCTGTCCCACCTTGTGCTGCCCTCCATGAGTACATGTTCCTATGGGCCAGCAAGAAGTCCCTCACCAGGTGCTGGCCATGCTCTTGAGCTTCCTAGCCTCCAGAATCATGAGCTAAATTAACCTTCATTCTTTATAAATTACCCAGTCTTGAGTATTTTGTTACAATAATGGAAGTAAGAACTGACTGATGGAAATAACAATAAACTTGCAGAGTGAGGACTTCAGCATTGCAGGCAGTGGGGCCACCTGTGATAGGAACCTCAAACAGGTGACACTAAAACGGACCCAACATTGTGTAAAGAATGGCTGGATGCCAATGCAGTGGCTCCAGCTGTACATGATGTGTGGAATGTGAACATTTTTCTCTGCTCCCTCCCCAGAACCATTTGTACTACACTGAAGGAATGAAAGAAGGGTGAATACAGAAGGACAGAGAAGTCTAGTAGGGATAGAGGGGTGTGCACAGGTATTTTGGGAGCAGATGACCAAGTAGGAATGAACGCGGCTGAAATCAGACACTGCAGGAGCAGGAAGATTTATAAGGAGATGGACCAGTTTGCTTCAAAGACTCCAGAAATGCTCTTGGACCCTGGATGTTTCCAGTGTAAGTGAAACTAGAGCTGGAAACGTGGGGATGGTTTTGCACATGACAGCTCATCCCTAACCCCGTGGAACCAAGGGTCAGTCCTTTCCCCATGCAGCCAAGACAGAGATTCACATACTATAGAGGTCTGGGCCCCTGGGAACAGGGATAAAAGACTGCCCTAACTGTAGTTCAGTTTGCTTGCTGGACTAGGTGGGCCGGCTCCATCTCCTGCTCTGTTCTCTGAAGGCTGAAGAGCAAGCCCGTCACCAAACAGCAGCTGCGTCTGGGGAAGGCTGTAGACCCACCAGCACTGCAGGCCTTGTCGGCCCCTGGGGACTCACTTAAAGGCAGCCCCACTTGTCCCGGGAAATGGTGGATTGTTTTATCACGTTTCTACTTTTGTTTTGTTCCTCACTCTTAAATAGAATCACACAAATATTTTAGAAAGGCCTACCTCATAAAAGTCAGATACAAAAACAAGCAAACCCAAGCAAGGAACTCAGGGAGATAGAAATAATGCAAGAAGCGAGAGAGAGCGTGGTGTATGTAAAATTGATGCCAGCGAGGTGTGGGGAATGTATCATCCCCTCAGAGAAGAACAGAGTGTTCCTCTCAAAAATCAACACATTCAGAGAAGGAGGAACTGTTTTGAGAAATTAAAACTACATGAGTCAAATTTAAAATCTGTAACCAGGATAAGAAAGTAAAGTTGAAGCCATTTCCTAGAAAGTAGAAACAGGAAGCGGTAGAAATAGAGAGAAGAGGATTAAAGGACCAACCTGAGAGGTCCACGCACCGGCAGGAGTTCCAAAGAGGACACATAGAAAGTCAAGGGCAATAAAACATTCCGGAAAGGAAGGACTTAGTGTCTAAGTGACAGGGCCAACTGAGAGGTCCCAAAGAGATCAGTGGAAAGGGTCCCACCCAGGACACAGAGCAGCACAGCTCCAGAAAGGTGGGGATTAAAAGCTGATCCATGAGCTCCCAGAGCTTGAGAAGGTGCCCCAAACACCAGGAAGCTAAATGGCACTGGATTTCCCAGGATTAGGGGAAAGACCTTCAAAGCTCAGAAGGAAAATCTCCAGCCTCCACCTCTAGACCCCTCTAAGCCATGAATTGAGTGTGAGGGTGGGATGGAAGGGATTCAGAGCTGAGAGGCCTCAAAACACTCACATCCCATCACATCGTGTGAAACATGGGGGGACACAGAGAGGCTGGGGACAGGGAGGGCCAGGTGATAGCTACACAGCAATTTAGAGAGATCAGAGCCCTGTGGAGGAGGAAGGAGAAGATAGCCATGATGTTGCCCAGGAAAATAAAAATGGAACTGGGAGATGACTTGAGATTTTTTTACCAAAATGCAAATAACATTAGAAGTCTGATTGATAGTCTAGGGATGCATTAAGGGTAGGTGCATGCCGCCGGAGCAAATGAGAGTCCTCGTAGTTGTTCATTCCAGGGAAAACACAAAGTTGATCAGGAAAGGAAATGTAATCATAGAACTACTTTGTGGCTCAGCTGTGAATAATAATTACATAATTATGCAAATGTGGAATATTGATCTAACCACAAATTATGCTACTGGGAGGAGGGGCCCAGAATGTGCATGCACGCATGCGTGCATGTGTGTGTGTGTGTGTGTGTGTGTGTGTGTGTGTTTTCAGTTGTTCTGTAGGGTGAAAGAGCAAAGCATAGAGAGTTGAATCCTCATCCTTCCAGTGGAGAATCCACGGAGAAGCAACTGAAATTAAAAAGAAAAAGCAGACAAAGTGCATATTTATGAATATCAACAAGGTCATTGTAGAAGAGATATTCTAGGGCATCACCAGGGGTGTCCACAGCCATCATGCCCAGGAAATGGGCCATAAGGACAGATGGGGTGCGGCAGGGCCAGCTGACTTTGTTCTAACCCATGCATGCAGAATGACTAGGCTTTTCCAAGGATGAACCATAAAAAAGAAAGATAGGTAGTATGGCGGGCATTGGAAGTGGGCAGGACAGAACTCCTGAGAGATAGTGTGGGGAGACCCTGTGGGGACCTACCCAGAGGACACAGTCCCGGATGCTGAAACCCAGCATGGGGGAGGCTGAAGGAGACCTTGGAGACTGGCCCGAGTCTGCTTCCAATGAGAGATGATGGGCCAGATGGGACGCTGGGGACGATGCAGCCTCCATGGGAGTTGAAGCTGGTGAGCTGGTTGCTGAAGAGGAACCTGACTCGAAGATTTCAAGAGCTGGGCAAAGGTGGCCATACTGCTGGGGAGAAGACGGTGGAGAGACGGGTGTGGGGAGAAGTCAAGACTCCTGCTTTGGACAGCTCCTCAGGAGGCTGAAACACAGAAGCACAAACTGCTTTTCACTGCAGAGATTTACCCTCTCAAGTCCAAAATCAATCCATAGTCCTGGAGGGCTCAAGTCCAACATCAAGGTGTCTGTAGGGCCACTCTCCTTCTGGGGGCCCTGGGTGAGGACCCTTCCTGCTTCTTCCTGTTTCTCTTAGTACCATGAGTGCTTGGAGCTCCTTGGTGTTGCTCCAGCCTCCCTTGGCCTTCTCCCTGCAGCGCTCAGGTCAGAATGTCTGTCTTCTGGGAAGATCAGGAAAACTGAATTAGGACTGCCCTCAATGACCTTCACTGGATTACACCTACACAGACCACACTTCCAAATAAGGGCACAGATACAAGGACTGCGGGAAGGACCCCACCTATATCGAGGGACACAATTCTACCCACACAGACACAGACCTGAGCAGCAAACTTGGCAGGTGAGCTCTATCCCGTCCTACTCTCAGATTACAAAGCTCACTGGGCTCTGAGAAGTCCCGTGGTGCTGCTCCACTTCCCTTAGTCCTGGACCCTCCGGGCCTGACTGAACACCCTGTCCCTCTTCCTATGACACCGAGTGGCAATTCTCAGGCAGAGCGGTCATGGTCCTGGTGGTCCCCATGCAGGGCCACCACCCTGGCTTTGGATGACTTGGAATCAAGGCTGCCAACGTGCTGGGAGATGAGAGGAGGAAGCAGACAAGGACAAGGATTAGGACATGGACATTTGGACACCAATGTGCACAGAGTGTGGGCCCCTCTTCAGCCTGCGCTTAGCACCCGGTCCTTCTGCTTGCTGTGTTGCTGTTGGTCATCCACCAGCCAAGGCCACTTGGGAGTTTGCAGCAGCAAATCCACACCCCTAAGGAAAGGCACACAACCTGAGCCAGCTGACCTGGCCCACCCCGCAGTCCTCTCCAGATGGGCCTTTGGTGACCAGTCTCCAGCCCCCAAAGTGTGAAGAGCAGAGCACTTCTGAGCACCATGTGGGGCCACTTGTCATTGCTCTGCTGTGACCTCACTGTGAGAGCCCCCTAAGCACTTCACCACAGACATGTAGGGCAGTTGATAGATCAGCCCCTCTGATGGGACACTCGTTCCTCAAAAAACTTAATGGAGCCCTGGGAGAGAAGCCATCAACCTACACAGTCCCCATTTAGTTAATAAGAGAGCTTCTTAAAGAGTAGTGTCCTATTAATGCCGCCTCCCAACTCCCACATATGCCCAGCCCGCCTGGCAGGAAGGGCAATGTGTCATGGAGAACCCACAGGTTCCCCAGGGAGGGGCTTTAGTGGTATGGAGGAGGCACATCACCTGGACATCTGGCACCCTCTGGGGCAGTGGGGAAGACAGGATGCATACCTTTGTTACTTTCCTGTCACTGGAACGCAATACTCAATACCCATACCACTACGGAGGGAAGGTTTATTTTGGTTCCCAGTTCATGGAGATTTCAGTCCATCATCAGTGGGCTCCAAGGCAGGATGGCATGGCAGAGGGGCCTGCAGAGGAGAAACAGTCCATGGCAGGGTGGCAGGAAGCAGAGATCAAGGGAGGAGGAGGGAGATAGACCCTTCCAGGCCACGCCCCCAGTGACCTGCCTGCTGCAGCCAGGCTCCGCCTCCCAAAGGCACATTTAGCTCTAAACTACTCAGTGCACTAATCCACCCATGAGCATCATGCCGCCGTGATCCAGTCCCCTTCCCAAAGCCCCACCTATGAGCACACGGGGCTTGTGAGCAACAATAGGAAGGAAAGGGCTGGTCAGTCCCTTCAGTGGCTAAAACCACTTAGCAAGGACAACAACAAAAAACTGAGTGCAAACTTTTGACAGACAAGAGCCTGGTCCTCGGTATTTCCTTGGCTCTTTCCTAAAAACTTTCTAGTTATTTCTACTGCTTTTCAGGCTCACAGAATATCTCCTGGGAGAAGGTATTTCTCCATCATCTTCCATTTGAGATATTTTTACATTCTCCCTTGCTTTGCCTCAAAACAGGAAATGTTGGGTTTTGTTGGGGTTTTTTTTCCTTTTTCTTTCTTTTTTTTTACCCTTCTTTTCACAATGCAGCTTTCATCTGTGACTCATATCTTGCCAAAAAGGTGGAGAAATGAACAAAGAATATTTCTTTTCAAAGAAAAGGAAATTAAAATGAGCTGCAGCCTGGAAGAGCAGTGTGTGCAGTCGCGAATCCTGGTCTGGCAGGAAGAGGACATGGCGCCATTTCCAGGAGGAGGGAGCACGAAGTCCTCGCTGTCCCCTGGTCCATGGGGGGGTTGCCTGGGACCAAAACGCTTGTGGAGAAGGACCCACCCCAGCACACAGGCAAGAGCACAAAGAGCTCTGTCCCCAGCTGCCACCCACTGGGTACAAATGGGGTTGAACAGCTCCTAGATTTATTTGCCAATTGAGTGAAAGACCACTATTTTAGGAAATGTCAGTATTTCTCCCCAAAATAAATAAAAGCCCCTTATTGTGAGCAGTGCTGATTTCAGGCAATCTGCCTGGCAAGCCAGAGCCCCAGAGCAATAGGAAACACACAGCGTGTTCCTCTAGAGACCCAGCCAGGCACACCTGGAGCTCTGAGCCAGTGGCAGGGGCCGGGTTGCGAGCCCCAGCTGTGGTGAAGAAAGCCAGTTTGGCAAGGCCTGGGTACTCCCCACACCACACCACCCCCTCCATCCACCCGCAGACACTGCTCTGGGGGACCTCGGAGGTTTGATGGCTCTTTGAGTACTCCATCTAAGCAGTCGTGTCCCCATAGCCACAACCCACTTCCTCACAGTGTGGCTGTCCCTGACCCCTCAGCTGCTCATCCCCAGGGATCCCCAGAGAGTGCCCAAGGCTGCTGGCCACAGAATGGGTGCCAGAGCTGTGTCCTTCGCTGGGATGGCTGGACAGGACCAAGCACATGGGAAAAGACAGGAAAGAGCCCCAGATCTAGGAATTAAGCACAGTTCAAGTCTGGCTTTGATAAAAGCTGCTTCCCAATGTTCCTGTGACTCTGGAAAGAGACACAGGGTAGTGGATCACTGAGAGTACACTCATGTTTTGGTGGCCCTATGAGTGGACAGAGTCTTTGAAGCTGGCATTTATCCAAAATCTTGGGTCCACAGCCTGTAACAGACTTCCCCTCCCCTTAGAAGCCTTGAAAGTGGCTTCTGCTCCTATCCTGAATCTACAGGAACCAGGCACCTGAGGTGACCAGGTGTATCCCTGACCAGAGCCCCCTGCATATGGTCAGCTTCCCCAGAGGAATGGGGCAGCCAGAAGGGAGTGTGGGTCCCCACTCTGGCCAGGAAGAATTCGGGACACCTCCTCCACATAGGGTTTCTGCAGCTGGATCTTTGTCACCTCTGCTTCGGGGGCCAGAGGGGATTGGTTCATCTGGGGTCTCACACTCTGTCCCCCTCAGGACAGACAGAGATGGCTGGCTAGGCTGGGATGAGAAGCCAGGGTTCTGCAGGGCACACACTGGGGAACAGTGGCAGGGGTCTGAGTCCTTGTGGCATCTTCAGCCAGCACAGGGCTCAGGAGAGCAGTGCAACTGAGTCTGGCAGTGATAAACACAGTTGCTGCCTCTCTGAGCTTCATTTAGCCACAGACCATTGGGCAGGGACAGGAGGTGCACCAGACTCCTCGTTTCAATCATTTATTCTCCAGCAGTCACAGGGAGCAAGCACCTGACAGGCCGACGAGTCTCCTGCCCACTGGGCCATCTCTCCCCAGGGAGGTCAAGCAGCCAGTTCACCTGCTGCTTCCACTCCAGACTCTGCACCTTCCAGGGAAGGAAGAGTCTGGACAAGGGTTGCTGGATCCCTGCTCTCTGAGTTGCAGACACCCAGCTGGGTACCCCAGCACCCCCACATGGCCCCTCCCATCCTCAAGGCAGGACCCCAGAACCCACAGCTCAGGTCCTGGGGGGCTGTGGGCAAGAAAGCAGCACTCTCCTTACCAGCTGGTGGGTTTCATCTCCCCATGTGTCCTCCTGCACACATGCGCAAGCCTGTACACAGCACACCCCACGTGTGCAGAGGCACGTGCACACCCATGTGTACAAAGGCCTACACATGTACCCATATGCTCTGTGCATACACCCACACATGTACACACAGACACATGCATTTGAGCACACATGTATGTATGCATGTGAACACACCCATACATGCACACATACCAATGCATATACACACATAGACACACTTGCACAACACCCATGTGGCCACACAGACATATCCACACACTTATACACACACATGAACACATCCATGCATATGTGTTCACACACAGAGACACGTGAATGCATACATCAGTGTATATACAAATGACCACATGCTCACACCCACACGTGTGCACACAGGTGGACACATGCATACATACTGATGCCACATGCATGCACACACCTGTACACACTCACATGTGCATAAACACATATGTATGCATAGGAACGTGCCCATGGACACCCACACACGTGCATAGAGGCCTGTCAATACCCACACACCCTCATGCACACACAAGAACACACCCGAGCACACCCATGGGGAGACACGCATGCCCAAGCAGGCACACTACCTCTGTGTGTGCACATGCACACAGCTCCTGGTTCCCAAGTGGTTGGGCCCCCCCAGAGTTTGGCCCAAGTCTTTCTTGGCCTGATGACTCTGAGGTGGGGGGAGGTCCAGACCTGCTGATAGCCTTTCTGGGCCGGAGGAGGCCACCTATGTGCCCCAACTCTGCCAGTGTAATTATATAATATTAATCGACATCAGCCATTTCTTATTCCATGCTAATTGAAAATTACTGATTTTCCTCATGTAAATAGCTCTTCATGTCAATTACCAAATGCGATGTGCACCATTTTTTAATTAGCCACTCTCCACTGCTTCCTTTTAAACCTAGTCCTAAATCTAGTTGACTGGTTTGTCTTGTCACAATAATAGTAAATAATGACCAGGATGTGGCAAAACAATTTTTCACTTTTTATTTGAAGGATCAGGGAAGGAGCTGGGGAGATGGTGCCTTGGCTGGGATGAGGAGGTAGAGGCCACCCCAGACCTTGGTTCTCCAGGACCCAGCCCTCATGGCTGAGCTGCAGCTGGTGCTTTTGCCCTGTGCTCCTGCAAGGCTTACTTCCAAGTCTTCCTGGCTCAGAGTTTTGCTTTTTCTCTACAGAACCTCAGGACATAGATTTCAAAAGCCTGTACGAACCCAGCCTTGCCACGTGCTACATTTAATCATATATTCAGCTGAGCAGAGAACTCATTACACCCCCACCTGAGCCCATGTGTCGGTCTGTTTCCTGTTACTCTGACAAAATGCTGGATGCTGGGTTCTATATAAGAAGTTTATTTGGCTTAAAGGTTTGAAGAGTCCAAACAACGTGATCTGGCTAGAGCTTCACCATAACTTCACATCATGTGAAGAGCATCCTGTGAGTAATCTCTCAAAGGACCAATACCCAGGGTCCCAAGCCTACTTCTAAAAGATCCTGTCACTTCTCAGGGTCACCACACTGGGATCAGGCTTCTGGCGCATAAGCCTTCATGGAGAACTCAGATCATATTTGAACTCTATCATTGCCAGGAACTATGGGCTGCCCACCAGTTGAGCTTTAAGCCTCTAATTGCATTTGGCTAATGGGGTGTATCAGTCAGTCGAGCTGCATAACAACCACCTCAGAATACATCAGCCTAAATCAGCAGTTATCTTGCTTACAAGTCTACAGGCAAGCTGGGCAGTCCTTCTAATCGGTCAGCGCTTGATGGATCTCAGCTAGCCCCACTCACACAGTAGTGGCAGCACTGGGGCTCTGACAGGAGATACTCAAGCATGGTTCCAGAAGCTTCTCCCACAAGTGCCTCACTGTCATGTGTAGGCTTGCATGTCCTCAGTCCCCTGTGGTGTCTTGCACTGACCGGTTTCTGGTTCCTGAGTGGTCCAGACCCACTGGGTTCCTCTGATGTCTAGCTGTGGACAGAGACACAGAGCCCAGGCCAGTGCTGGGGAGCCCTGATAGATGCATGTAGGCTGGGCTTTGTTTCCCCAAACTCCACCAGCCACCATGTGCTGAACCCAAAACACTGGATTTTAAACTTTTTACGGAATTTCATTTTAAAGGTACAGAAAAGTCAAAGTATGAGAGAAGCTGTGGGGTTGGGCTGCAAAGGGAACTGGATTGGATGACAACACACTTGAAATTTAGGGCTTGTCACACTGTCAGTGTGCACGGCAGCTTTAGTTAAGTCTCTTAACATCTCCACTTCTTAGCTCCAATTTTATATAGGTGGGCATGTTCTGGCTACTGTGGTAGTGTTGCCATAGTGACCAGAGAATAGTGCAATACACATGTAAGTGAAGAGAATCCTGTGTTGTGTAAATACGGGCTGCCAGCATTCTCTTGTTACTGTTTGTGCTGCAGACCAACTGGAAACACTCCCTGTCCAAGTTTCTAGGAAGCCTCCCAGAGATAGATGAGTACCAGGTTCCCACAGTGCAGGAGCAAAGGTGGGCACATTCCTATCCATCCCTTCACCTCCACAGCCATTGTGGCCTGGCATGGTTACAAATACCAGGGATCAAAAAACAGAGTGAAAAAGTACAAAGTCCTGGTGCATACAGAACTTGCCTATAAGAGGGGAAGACAATGAATGGGTAATGAGCAATGATTTAGGATGCTTCTGACTATTGTCAAAGAAACACCAAGGGTGGAAGGCAGAGAAGAGCCAGGCACAGGCTCTCCCTATGTGGGAACAGTGGTCCTGGGAGCCCTTTCTAAGCAAGTGACATTTAAGCTAAAGATAGAGAAAGGAATAAACACCAGGCTCAGACACAAAGCCACCTGCCCTGGGTCACACAGTGGGGAGGTTTCAGACACCTATAGACTTCGATACCTGCTGTCTGTTCCCTCCTGCCCTGGCAGCCAGACTTACTGTGACATTGACCCTAGATGCAAAGGCTCTTCCAAATGCCAACCCCTCCACCCTGCAAATGAATTTCCACCCACTGAGTTCTGACCTGGGGAATTCATCTGTGAATTCCCCTGAAGGCCTTTGCCATGTTTCCACACTCCTGCCCCTCTACTCCAGCCTGGTGACCACAGAGCAGGATGCCCCTGGACAAAGGCAAGCTATGTGTCATCCATCAAGCCAATGGTATCTCAAGGCTCAGAGTTACAGGAGTGAGCCACAGCTTAGCAGGAACTTTATGGAAACCCTCCACTCTGTCCTAACCAACCCATCCCACAAGCTGGTACCCCAGTCCATCCATCTAAGGATTGTCAAAGAACTGTCAAGGATGACAGGTA
Organism: Dinomys branickii; assembly: GCA_004027595.1. Lineage (NCBI taxonomy): Eukaryota > Metazoa > Chordata > Mammalia > Rodentia > Dinomyidae > Dinomys > Dinomys branickii. Next base: position 13,311 of record PVLD010012187.1, on the reverse strand, counting down.
AAGAAATATGAATGGAGGCTTCTGACCCTTGGAAGAGGAAAAAGGCATGGCCAGGCTGGGATACCCCAAAATAAGCTAAAATAATCCATGTCTGATGAGAGTATTAAAACTGTAAAGTCAATTTAACATGATTTAAATATTTCCTACTTATTAGCAATAATTCAGAATGCATTTCCCTTTCTTCCCCCTCCTCCAAACTTGAAGTTTTATGTTAATGGTGCTGCAATTTTGGACCAGATCATTAAAATTAATGACATTCCAAATGTTCCAGTGTGCCTGGTAGAGTCTGATCCGTGTTTTTTCCCTTTATAGATCATCAGTAATAGAACACTTTAATGGCCCTAATATAAGGGCACTCTCTCTATCTCTGTTAATGAATAATTTCCATAGCCAGATATGGAACCCCCCCCAAGAAGAAGGAAGCATATTTCATTAGGCATGTCAATGCCAGGCCCTAAATAATTCAGTCCCCCAGATTAAAATACTTGGTGCTCTCCATGTCCTAATGGAAGATAATGAAATGTCCCCAAATGCTACCATCTTAAAATTAACATCCTTTGAAATTCTGAAATCAATCAGTGTCAATGACAAGAGCCGGGTCTAATCCTGTATTGATTTGTACAGCCAAGAAAAGGAAAGCAGAGTCATGCTCAGCCCTGTCCCTCAGCCTGGCTGATGGCTGGCCAGCACTGTGATTCATGTAGTCTTTGTCCTGGAGTACTGAAAGCACCAGCTGGTTATGCCCTGCTTAGGAGTGACAGACAGCACAGCTCAGCCCTACATGTCCACCCCAGGAGGGGCTGACAGTGGCTAGTTCTATCACACACACCATGGGGGAGGGCACTGTTAGCTTCTGGGAGTGCATGGATCGAGCCGCATACCTGCCCAGGCTCTAGATGGTCCTGTGGTGGGGAGAGCGGGGGGAGTCCCTTTTTCCCCTCAGCTGTCCCTGAACCATTATTCTGCTTTTTTTCCCATAGAAGTTATCACCAATTAAATATATGTTGGTTATTTTGGGGCAGGTCTCATGTGCTTCGGACAGCATTCTCTATTTTCTTGTAAGCTAATCTCACCTGATTTCCCATGAACATGAAGGCTCCATGAGAGTAGAGACTATTTTGTTTAGTGTTGTAGCCATGGTTCAGAATGGATATATGAAAGAATGCCTGGGGCAAAAAGAATTGTGAGTGGACAGATGGATGCATGGTTGGATGATGGGTGGATGATGGATGGATAGATGAAAGGATGAACAAATGGGTGGATGGATGGATGGATGGTGGATAGATGGGTGGATAGATGCGTGGATCATGGATGGATGGATGGATGGATGCATGGATGCATGGATGGATGATGGATAGACAAAAAGATGAACAAATGGGTGGATGGATGGATGGATATGTAGTAGAAGTGTGGGTGGATGGATGGGTATATGGGTGGATGGGTGCACTGATGGACTGATAAATGGATAATGGATGAGTGTGTGGATGGATGAGTGGGTGGAAGCACGGGGGTAGGTGAATGGGTGGATAGGTGAGAGAACTGATGGATGAATGCATGGTGGACAGATGGGTAAGCACATATGTGAAAGGATGAGTGAATAGCAAATGGATGGCCGGATGGGAGAGGTGTGGAGGGATGGATGACAGATGGCAGATGGATGGCTGGGTGCTTCCCTTCCCATATTCCTAGTACAGAGAACAATGTCTAGCAAGTGTTTGTTGACTGAATGATTTCATAAAAATCATCAAATTCTCCATCAGCATTGAGAATTCCCCATCTCCATGTGCTTGCTGTCATCTCCACTCTGGGCAAGGATCTTCCTTCACAGCATCCCATTGATTTGTTGGCGATTGTGTTCACATTTGTGATGTTAGATCCTGCAAGGCTTCTGTGGCCCTGCTGATAGTGAACTTCTCCTGGTGCCAAGTACATATTCCTCATAAATTCATCTGTACTCAACACACAGTAGGCTATCAGCCTACCATGTAAGTCACACCGCTGGAAAGAAACCACATGGACAAACACAAAGGGAATAATACAGAAGCACCTTGAATAATTCAACAAATAGCCTGCACAATCCAAGCGCCTCTCACAGGCACTGGCTGAAACTCAAAAGTACAGAAAATGGGAAAGCATGGAAAGTCTCTGCGTGGAGATTAAAATCGCCTGGTGATAGAACGGCCTCGTGTGTCAGCGTCAGAGTCGAGAGGAAATAAGAAAATCCAGCAAGTAAATTGGAAGCAGGTCAGAAGGACTGGGGTGGAATCACAGTGAAAATACTAGACCACAAGGAGAAAACTGAAAGACAGCAGCGGGGCAGGGGGGCTGATCATGTTTCCTAGGAAACGCGCCAGAAGCTTCGTCGGCCTCACCCTTCAGGACTCAATCACTGTGGGCCTTGCACAGGATTCATGGTAGAGAGGCTGCCTTTCGCACTGCTCAAAGCAAGGACACTCTCCCTGCAGAGGGCCAGGAGCAAATGGGCCTAGATGTGCGGGACACACCCTGGAGCTGTGTAGTTGTCAGCTTGAGGCCCTGAAGGGCAACAGCTCCGCCACCAGGCTCCTCCTGTGGGTCCGGAGTTGCTGGTCACGCACGAAGACTGATGCACCTCACTGTGCATGTCCCTGGGGTCCTTGGCCAGAGGGGAATGGACAGCACCACTGGGCCGCAGTCACATCCCCAGCTCAATGCAATCACTCCGCTGTCACTCCCACTGCATACCACACCTCCACCATCCAGGCTGCCAGGAGGCCCCAGGATAGTCGGCTTAACCAAGACGGAGCTCAGGGCAGAAAGAAGCCACTCTTTCCTTTCTTGGCTGGTTTGCCTAAAGGAGGTGGTGCTGTGGGCTCAGGGTGGACCTCCCTGCCTGGCAGAATGGTACAGTCCCTCCAGGTGGACACTCTGATCTGAAGCAACACGCAGGCCCCTCAGCTCCCTGTAGCCTGTAGGGCTGCAGAGTGAGTCCAGCCCTCTCCTCCCAGTGCTGCTTAGGCCCCTACAGTGAAATTTTAAATCTCACTAAGCCTCCCTTACCATGTTCTCTCTCTAAGGCTTAGGGAAAACCCAGGAGGAACCAGAGAAAACTTGCCCTCACCATCCCTCATCTCTGAGGCTGCCAAATTCCATCGAGGTCTCTGTGCTTCTCCCCATGTCTAGCACTTCCCCCTGCACCCTCCCCTAAAAAACAAAAAGTCAGTGCTCTGCCATTAGCCCCCTGCCCAGATAGGAGGAGACCAGCCATGAACAGTGAAGACACAGGTGACAAAGACCCTTTGCTTGGCCAAGCTGGAGTTGGCTCTTGATCCTCCCCTGGGCCCACTGTGCACCATCCTGTAACATCCAGGCTCAGGTACAGCCAGGCCAGGGCATGGAGCTGGACCCCACTCTCTACAGCCGCTCAGAGCCCCAGCCCACCTTCCACAGGCATCTCGCCTGCCAAGGTGGCCTCAGCCAGACCCCCAGCTTGGTTGTCTCCACTTTGCAGGTGTCCCCTTCCCCCTGCCCGGCTCAGCTGTGAGCACTACTTGTGTGTGCTGGATGTGAAGCAAGGGCAGCAGGAATGTGCAGCTGACCAAAGGCCTGAGGGAGGTCAGGATGACCATGGGGTGGGAAGCTAGGGACAGGACAGGCACCCATCCTATCCAACCCAGTAGCAACATCCCTTCCTCTGAATGAGATGGAAGCCACTGGAAGGTTTGACAGCTGGCTGCTCTATGGAAAAGAGACCCTAGAGAGGCCAGGGCCATGGCAGGGGCCAGTGGGGGGCAAGAGGTAGAGAGGGTACTGGGGTCCAGGTAAGGAAAAAGGGGGGCTCAGGACTTCTGCCTTCACTCTGCCTCGCCCTGCCCCCCGGCAGCCCAGGGAACATTTACAGGCATTGGTGGGCTCTCCTGTCCTATCCAATCGACTCTGTTCGCAGCTTCCCCTTGTCCTGAACTCCCAAACTCCTCAACCGATGCACAGGGACCAGCGCGGGCCCCAGCAGCACCAGGATCCATGCCAGGCTTCCTTGGGCACCACAAACATATCATGCTTGCACTGCCACCACCAGCACACAGCCAGTCCTTGCTTGGCCAATTCCTTCATGACAGTCTGGCCTGGGCCCACATCCCCCTCTCCAGGAGCCCTCCCTGACTTCTCCTGCTCAGCACCACTGCCATGGCGCCCTGCATTATTTTTGACCTGCCATCCTTGCCTAGGGGTTCACTGTCTGCCCCTCCTCCAGGGGACAGGGCCCACACTGCTGTGCACTGACTGTTTGTCCTCCACATCTGGAAGAGAACCTAGCTGCTTAATGATGGGTAAATATTTTAAAATTTGAATGCACAAAAATCAGTCACTGACCAACACCACAGAGCACGCCCCAGCTCAGCAGCCCACGAAGGGCTCCGGAGCGGCACTGCCAATGTGCCATCTCACAAGCAGCCAGAGAGCCCAGGCGGTAGGCAACATAAATGTGCATCTCCTCCCATGGTCAGTGGTCAGTGGTCAGCAGTCAACAGGGAGGAGCTCAGCTGCTCAGCTGCTCAGCAGCCCATGTGCAGGAATCTCGACTCATAGCTCCCACCTGGATAAATTTGGAATCCACTTAGATCATCAGGAATGAGCTCGGCTGGCTGCCAGGGCTGGGTCCCCTAGGCCTGCCACCTTCCCAGGCCCCTGCCAGCCCCCAGGGCTGCTCCAAAGCTGGCAGAGGAACACAACACTGGCCGCAGAAGAGCCACTTTGGGCTTCCAGCCAGACTCTGCAGGCCCTGAAAATCCATCTCCATCCCGAAGCTGTCTGGCACTGGGCACCATCACCAACCTGGTCCTGGGGTGATGGACTCAGGATGTCCCCTGCCAGCCATCTCCTCCCTGACCAGCTCTTGCATTTGGGAGTGGAAGCTGTGCTCTGGGTGCCCTGGGGTGAGAAAGGAGGCCGGGGTGGGGGCTGCACAGTCTGTGCCCAGTCAGGACACCCCTCTTCTCCAGAGCATGGTGGGTGTGAAAGTGGCTCTCCTACCAAGGCTCAGGGTCTCCATGTCCCATGGGGGAAGGACCATGCTCCTCATCACTTCACTGGAGACTCACTTGGAGATTGCCAGGAGCTCCCCCGGGACAGCTGGGTGGAGGACTGAGGTGAGGCTGAGGGAACGAAGACACTGAGCCTGGTGGCCCCATCCAGTGGCCCTAACCCACATATGGTCACCCTGTGGAGGCCCCTTCTCCTGCACTGTCAGCCCTTCCAGAAAATTCCCCAGCAGCATGTGAGCCCATCTCCTCTTCTTCACCAGGACAAGGCTTGCTCTTGGGCACTGGGACAGGGGTAGGGTGGGCCCACGAGGCCACAGGTGATGCTGGCGGCCCCTCACTGGGGACTGACTAGTGCACCCATTGTGTCAGGGCTCTCACTCCTTGGTGATCGCATTTGAGGACAGTGCCAGACAGCTCTGTCTATCCCAAAAACTCTGTCCAAGGTGCTGCACAACTGCTTATGGGCTGTGCATAACCCTCCACCAGCACTTGGGGCCTCTCTGGGCTGTTGTCCCCTACAAATGGAGACCCTGCTCAGGCTTCTAAACCCCAAGAACCACCTTTGTTTACCCTGAGACACCCAGGACTGAGAGGTGACATCCACCATCCACCCTGTCACCACCCGGGACACCACCCTTCACCCACAGGAACCCCCTCCCTCCCCACCCCACACCTCCCCACAGAAACTGTCCCACCCCAGAGGCCACACCCCATGCCTGTTGCACCCTGAAGACACTTCCATGCCCCAAGGACCCACCCATCCCATCATGGCCCAAGGGATGACACCCCATTTCACTCACCCCTCTGTAGACCTACCTGAATTTTGGTGGGGGCCCCACTGAATGATGGAAACATCCCCTCACTGGCCACAACCTCCTTCCTTTCCCCAACCTCAGCGAGACTTTGGGACCCTGTCTTCCACTGCCTCCCAACTGGCTGTCTGCTTCCTCCCTGTCTCAAACAGCTGAATGCATAGAATTTCATGTCTTTCCTGGCACAGCTCAGCTCCCCGCATGTCCATCAGACCCTCCCTATGGAACACCCAGTACGTGCACTGGCCAGCAGAGTGCTCAGCTATGACATGGGGACTCCTGTGAGACCCATCCCACCCTTCCCTCAGTGCTCCCATGCCTCTGTGCCTGGTGACACTCTTAGCTAATCTCCGCCAGAGTCCTCACACTTGATTCCAAGTCTACAGGAAGGTGGAAAACAAGTCCCCAAACAGTAAGCACCTGGAGACAGGCTGCCCTGGGGCCCAGGAAGCCACTGATGACATAAAGGAGCAGCATACTGGAAGGGAACAGCGTTGTGATGGAACTGATGTGTGATGCAGACCTTCCACAGGCAGCGAGGTCAGGGCCTGTGGAGGAAGAAGCACTGGGCAGACCCCAGTTCTCAGGGCCTATCATCAATCACTGAGTGCAAACACAGGTGCGGTCTCACCCAGAAGTGTCCACACTCAAGCCACATGGTTTCAGCAGGCCCTGTCTTTGACAAGGAAAGGTCAAGTTCCAAGCCGAAAGCTATTTGTTGTTACAGGGCTCCTGTGAAGGAGAGATTGATCAATGATCTTGCTATTGATACAGGGGTAGCACTTCCTGAGGCTTTCCATGTGCCTGCATCTCAGAGGAACCTACTACCAAGGCTAAGGTTCCAGGGGCTGCCGCTTTAGCCCTGGGGTGGGTGATGTGCCGAGAGGGAGGTGACTTGTGCCAGGTTACACAGCTGCCTCAGGACAGAGGTGATCGAACTCTCTGCAGTGCTCTCTCTAGGTCAGAACCATGAGTTGCTCCCGAGGTACCTAGCACTGCCAAACTGCTTGCCAAGTGCTCTGCCCAGGTCTCTCAGTCTCAGACTTTGTGCTGGACCATTCTTCAAGTGGGGCACCCTGTGCACTGTAGGGTGCTTAGCAGCATCCCCACCCTCCACCCACCGGTGTTCACGCTCTCTCACCTCCTGTTATAGTTTGGCTTGGTCCCCAATCTGTGACACTTTGGGGAGATGGTGCTAGGAGGTGGGGCCTGGTGATAGGAAGTGATGTCACTGGGGGTGTGCCCTGGAAGAGGATCTGGGACCCAGCCCCTCCTCTTCCTGTCTTTGCTTCTCAGCCACCATGACATGAGCAGCTCCACTGCTGTGCTCTCTCCCACTATGACAAACGATGTTGCCACAGACCCAAAACTTGGGGGCCCAGGGAACATGGACCACAGCCTCTGAAACTGAGTGACTCTACAGGCAGCGCCCAGGCATCAGTCTCAGGATGGCACTGCATCTCTTGTTTTGCAGGTTCCAGCTTCTTGGACTGAGTGACAGCTACCAGGTGCTTGGCTCTCCAGGGTATGGACATACAGGCACTGTGAACTCTTCTGCCTCTGATCCCGTAAGCCCCTCCAATAAATCCCTTGAATAATGTGTACACGTTTTCCACTGATTCTGTTCCTTCAAAGAACTCTAACCAATCGTCATGCAAGGTGGCGCCAGAGCTGCGCACATGGACTGGGAATGGCTTTCCCCTGCATTCAGCCCCCCACTTCACTTCCAGCTGCACTTCAGCCACAGTCTTCCCTGCAGTTAAAGACCCAAAGTCCTTTGACTCCCATTGCCTCAGCAATCACATCTGCAGCAGCCACAGCCACTCCATACCTGATCCATGGAACCCCAGAGGAAGGAATTTCTGGGTGATTCAAACAGATCCCCACGCTCAGCCCCATTTCTCACAGTAGTGTCTCTGCAAAGTTGTCCCAGGCTGTGAAACGCAGACCCTGAGTGGAGAGGGGAGTGAGCCATGCTAGGAGCATCCTGAGATGCCGTGGACCTCAGGGGAGGGGTGTTGAGGGATTCCTGATCCAGTTATGCTGCTTTCCTGGCCTGGGTGTCCCAGGTGCTGACTGAGCCCACCCTGTGCCCAAACATCCATTCTGCATAAAAGCTCTGGTACCTACCATGTTACAGTCCATGTGCAAGATTTCAGCACTACCAAGACAGAGCCCTTCCCAACCCCAGCTCTGCCAGGTGCTGCCCCCGGCACCAACATTCTCCTTCTTCACAGCAAGGGCTGATTTGCTACTGCCTTCCCCTCCTCCAATCTAAACTCCAGCCCAATGAGATGAAGGGCCCTATCTGTGATCCAATATCCATCACAGAGCATGACATTGTTACAGTGCAGAGCTCAATTAGTCTTAATCAAGTGAATGAGTAGATGAATTAATTAATGATTGCCATTTCTTTCCACACTGATCTACCAAGTACAACTACAGTATCCAGTTAAACAGGTTTCCAAAATAACTGTGAGTGCCATTGTCATGGGCCTCTGTAGGGAAGACCAGGACATGGTGGAGCAGTGGGCAGAGGGACCAGAACCCACCAGGGACAAAGCAAGGTCTGACTTAGAGAATGGCCTTCATGCAGAGCCAGGGAGGTGAGAAGTTGGCTGGAAAGGACAGTGTGGAGTGGGACAGGTGGGAGAACAGGCCAGGAACACATCAGGGTGTTGCTCCTATCTGAATAATAAGACTCTGGGCATGGAAGGTGTGGGACACTCAGACCCATTTGGCCACTATGGGCACACATTAAGCAGACATTGTACTGTGAGTGTGAGTGTGGACATTTCTCCAGCCCAGCAACATTCAGTACAATCCTCTTCTGGTACTGGCATCCTGATGCACCAAGGCTGCTACTCAGCCCTGTGACTCCAAGAGAGACCACCCCATGCCACAGAGGAGTCTGGCTAAGCAAGGATATTGGGCAGGTGAAGAGTATTCAAGGCATTTTTTTCTTTATGCTATTTTCACCTGAGGTGAATTTTTCAGGACATGCTCCCAACGACAGTCAAAGAGAACCTGCTTCAGCCTCAGGGAAGGTGAGCTCCACCAAGGACAAGAGGCTGTGTGTGTCACTGCATGTGTGGACCTTTGGTTGATCTTCACTGCATCCACAGAATTTGGAGAAAGGGGAGAGAAGCTGTGAACATTCAGATCTCTGCCTACATGTGAGCAAGGCCAACAGGACATAGAAAAGTACACACACACACAGAGAGCCCTATCTAGATGGTGAAGAAACCATCTAGTTATACGTGGCCCACCCAGAGGGACAGTAAATCAGATCCACTCTAGGAACCAAGCAACCGGTAGCACCATTCTTGCAGGGATGTGCCTCAGGTAGATGCCTTTTATGAGTCATAAGTCTGGGGGCTTCTACTGATCAAAAATTGAAGGCCAAACTTTAAAACAATGTTATAACTTCTGGTGCTGAATATACAGAGGAGAGGCTAGAAGTGAGTCAGGTACCTCAGTACTGACAGCATGATATGAATCTTGGATTCTTAACACAAAAGATTGTCCTTCCCTCCTGTAAATGCACTGCCCTTTAATTGTAGCTCTTTTCTTTTGTGAGCCTTGGTCATCTAAACCTCTAAACAAGTAGCTTCCCAGAGGCAACAGAGAGAGCAGAAAGAGGTGGAGAATACATAGAAAGTTTACTGCCTCAGAAGTAATACATATCCCAGTCCCTGGTTAAAGCAACTCATGGTTGTATCTAATGGCAAGTGAACAGGATAGTGGTCTTCCCTTACTCAGGAAGTGAAGGGCCCCAGGTCATGGCTAACATTGCTACTGACTGCCATAGCATCCACTGGCCAAATCATGGAGCTGGTGTACATGCAAAAATATGCACCCATGACCTACTGCTGCAGAATAAGCTGCCCCAGATGTGGCTGTTTATAGTCATTTTCTAAGCTCATGACTCTGCAGCATAGACTGGGATCAGCAGGGTGGTTCTTCTGGTCTTGCCAGACTCCCTCGTACCCCCACAGTGGGCTGCAGGTGAGCAGGTGGCTCTGCTGCAGGTGCTGGCTGGCTGTGGGCTGTAGCACTGCAGTTGACTTGGCTCTCAGCTCCAGTTATCCATGCTTGTTCTCTCAGAGGGAGGACAGAAACCAACAAGGCCCTTGAGGCCCAGGCTCAAGAGTGGCATGTTGCTTTATACCAGTCAAAACAAGCCAGATTCAAAGGCTTCAACTGCCAATGACAGAAGGTAGTTTCACACTTCAAAGTGCCTAATTACAGGGAGGCCATGAATTGGATCTGTTCACACAACCTACCAAGGCACATGAGCTTCTGTGATCAGAGTACCAGGGTCTGCTCAAGGTGGCAGAAGCACAGCTCTGAGAAGTAATGCAGGGAAAAATGATACCAGGGAGTCAAGCACTGACTGCGACAGTGTGGACCTGTGTGCTCCACCAGTTTGTTATTGCATAATAATTCCCATTCCCAACCTGTGTGCAAAACTAGCTCGCTTTTGCCACCCATGGTCCCAGTAAGACCTTCTCCTTGAATTTAACTACTGTGAATCTTCCCCCTAGAAATGGTCCATTGAGCAAGGCAGGTATCACTTGCCTTGTAATGTCAAAGTTGCTATTTTCAGCACTCATCTTGAAAGCTAGAACTGACCTTAGAATTCCCTTATCTTTCAGAAGAGATTTAATCCACCCAAGTTCACTAAGCCTCTTGCATTTGAATCTCTTGTCCTATCATCCACAACTCTTTATTTACCCCTTCTGGACCTAGGAAAAAATAGCCTCCTGTCAGTCCAATGTCTCTAGTGTGCCTCCCCAGAACCCCATGCTCAGTACTCTGGATGTGTAATTCAGCACTAGCTGTCTGCAAGCCTGCACCAAACCCTGTCACTCTGCTGAGACAGGGTGTTCAAGATCTCAGACTCTGCCCTGCTCTGATTGGCAGCTGGAGATGAGCCACGGGCAGGGCAGCCTATCAGGGTCAAGTCCCAAGCAGCCAATCATCCAGCTACCAGGTGGTCAGGCCATAGCCTCACAACCTTCTGTCTCTACACAGCCAGACATTAGACAGGGTTAGGTGGAGTCCAAGATACTGAATCCAGGCTCCATGCAAAAGGATCATTGTTCAGGAGAGCGGCAGGAGTCTTCTGTCCTCCATCCAAAAGTCTGCTTCCCAAGCACTAAGCAGTACCCACAGTCTCTGGGCATACAGGATGCTCAGCGGTGCCTCCTACATCTCAGGGGTCAACCATGCTGAGGAGGACCACAGCATCTAAGTGTCTGTAATGCTAAGCATAATGCCACATCTCAGTATCTATAATGCTCAGCAGTACTCGTAGCATCTCAGATATCTACAATGCTGAGCAGTACCCAGGATCCTCAGGCTGAGCAGTACCCCAGTGTCTCACATATCTGTAATGATAACCGTGCCCTATATCTTAGATCTCCGTGATGCTGAAACAATACTCCCAACTCTTCAAGTATCTACAGTGCTGAGCCCTACCCCAGCATGTCAAGTATCTATAATGCTTAGCGTGCCCCAGTGTCAATCATGCTGAGTGGTATTCTAGCATCCCAGGTATCTAAAATGCTTAACAGTATCACATTATTTCAAGTATCTAATGTGCTGAGCAGCATCTCACAGTCTCAGATACCTGCAATACTTAGAATAACCCAGCATTGCAGCTATCTTTATTGCAGAGCAGTACAGCCAGCATCTCGGATATCTGTGGTGCTTAGCATGCACAACATCACACCTATCCATAATACCGAGAGGCACAAACACACGTCAGGTATCTGTATTGCTGAACAATGTCACAGCACACCAGGCATGCACAATGCTGAGCAACAATGCTACATATCAAGTACCCATAATGAGGAGCAGTACCTCGGAGTCTCATGTAGGTACAGCACTAGCACCATCCCATCATCTTGTGTATCTAAAATGCAGAGAAGTATGCTAGCATCTCAGCTATCTATACTGCACATCAGTATCCCATGAGCTCAGGAAACTGTAATGTTGAACTGTATCCCAGCATCTCACATACCTACAATGTTCAGTGGTATCTCAGCAGCTAAGGTATCCACAATGCTGACAAGTATCCTAGCCTCTTAGGTACTTATAATGCTGAGCAGTATCCCAGCATCTCAGGAGTCTGCAATGCCTAGCAATATCCCAGCATCTCAGGTATCTACAATGTTGAACACTGTCCCGGGAGCTCAGGTACCTGTAATGAAGAACACCACCCCAGCACCAGGTATTTTCAATGCCTGGTGGGATTCCAGCATCTCCAGTACTTACAGTGCCGAGCACTATCCTGGCATCTTGGTGTCTATTAGGCCCAATGGGTCCCTGGTTTATCAGGTATCTAAAATGCTGAGCAGTTTCCCAACATGTACAGCATCTGAGGTATCTAAATGCGGACTAGAGTCTCAGGACCTTAACAATGTACGATGCTGAGCCATTTCCTAGCATTTCAGATGGCTGAGCATACCCAGCATCTGAGGTATCTGTAATGTTAAGCAGTATCTCACAGCTAGGTGTGTACAGTGCAAACAGTAAGTGTCTTAGATGAGAATTATTAGAAGCAGTGTCTTGATACCTGGGATATCTATGATGCTAAGGAATAGCCCCAGCATCCTGGGTATCTACAGCGCTGAGCACTCTCCCACCACCTCAGGGATGTATAATGCTGCCTGCTCTCCCAGCATCTGGTATCTATAAACTCAGCATGACCCAAGTATTCCATGGATGTTCCATCCTAAGCAGTGTCTCATCATTCCTATCGTCTGAGGTCTCTGCAGTGCAGAGCTGTATGGCAGAGTCTCAGTTATCTAGGATCTCTCCCAGGTATCTATCCCAGCATCACCACATAATGGTGAGAAGTGTCCCAGCATCTCACCAATGGTGCAAACAGTAGTGGCATTTCACCGTATCAGATTATCTATGAGACTGAGTGGAATCCCTGCATCTCAGGATCTACAATGCTGAATGGTGTCCCAACATCTCATGTCTACTGCTTTGAGTGGCACCCACCTGGATATCTCAGGTATTCACAGTGCTGTGGGTATCCCAGCATCTCAAGTGATGAGTGATATCCCGGGACCCAGAGCACTTGTGACATTGCTGTGTCCCCCAGATTGTCTTACCAGGCCCCAGCTCCCTGGCAAGAGAAACCTAGTGTCATTATTAGAACGGGTCACTGCAAAGAGATCCGGGGAAGATGGCGACCAGGTGAGCAGCAAGGGAGCGAACCTCCTTAATAAACACCACCAGCTCGAGAGAGACTTGGGGAGCGTGACTGCCGGGACCTTGGCTGGGAAGTTTAAACTGGGCGTATTTCTCTGAGATGCCGGGGGAGATGTGGTAGGGCGGACCAGGCTGCCGGGGCGAGACGTGGGAAAGCCCCAGACGCTGGGAGCCAGGGACGATCCCCACGGGGAAGAAGCTGGGCTCGGTCCAAGCGCAGTGGGAGCGCGGCCGCCTCGGTCCCTCCC
>PVLD010012186.1:0-61656 GCA_004027595.1 Dinomys branickii | reverse complement strand
ATGTAATATGCATTTAGAATAAACAACAGCATTTTCACATCATTTGTGTACCTAAAACGTAACATTGAAAGTAAAAACCTATGTGAACTACAATGTAAACACAAAAGTCTACCACAGAAATAAATTTTGGTTCACCTGTCACAGCTGAGGCAGTCTTTACACATGACAGCTCTATGCTACATACACAAACATCACTTACGTTGATAGCACATGTGTTTTGTTTTCCTGTACCTTCTTGTAGGGCACAGTCGCTGTCTCTTTAGTTTTCCTGTTGTCACAGTAGGTCTTTGAGATGCTGCACCGACCTGATCACCTGTCAGCTCACCAGGGTCTCCACAATTATTTTTGCATAGTTTCCTGGACAGAAACACCTTGTTTTTCCGCTGCTATAAATGGTCTCCTATAAGCTGCAGTTCCAATCCTCTAAGAAAATTTCTGCCTGATATTTTGCACTTGTTATTTCTTCTGTAAACTATCAAACTGTTTATGCCTCACGTATTTAGGATTGAGTAAAACAAAACCATTGGCCAATGCTTTGTGTTTCAAATGATGTCATTGTTGCTGCTCACCTTTATTTTTGTTGTAGAAAGTTTTCATCTCAGGCTTCCATTTTGTCAAAGTTTCCCGGTCAGTATTTCCATCATGGTGCAGTGTTGACATCAGCAGTACAAATTGTTTTTCTTTGCCATATACAAAACCAATGTTATATCTTTCCGAACCCAAAGACTGTATTATACAATTCTCTGTTTTAAAATTGCAACACTTCATTTGGAATTTCTGCTTTGTTCCTGCATACAGTCCCTGTGCTGGTCAACTGTGTTCTGTATGCAAATGTAACATCAATAGGAAACCAGTAAACCAATTGTCAAATGTTACATTCCAGTTAGTTTGGGAGATGGGAACAACACGATTCAGTTTATTACTATATAAATAATGGCCTGATAGCTGAGTTCCAGGATAAACATCTATATTGAAAGCATAATAAGTATTCACATCTCCAGGGGCATAAAGTTTTGAGCCATATTTTGACTCATAACTTTTTTTATTTTAAAGAGAGTAGTAAAAAGAAGAACAATAGCAACATACCAACATCACATAAACAAAACAAAGCAAGAACATTAAAAATGATACAGGGTTTCAAAACAAAATGATAGGAATTAACAGTGGTTGTTGTATTACATATTGTTATCTTCAAGGAAGTTGCTCAGATCACCAGACGTAAGAACAGAAGATTGTTCAAACCATGAAAGACAATAAAAAATAATTATTAAATAAAACACTGGAGATAATACAGTGTTTCACTAGACAAAATGGTAGGAATTCACCAATGGTTGCTCTATTGCAAATTGTTGTCTTCATATTGCATTTCTTGGTCTGTGTGTACTGAGCCATCCCTGCATTCCTGGGATGAATTCCAGTCATGATGTATCATCTTCTTGATGATTTGCTGCACTCTGTTTCCTACTATCTTATTGAGGATATTTGGGTCTCTGTTCATTAGGGAGGTTGGCCTGTAGTTCTCTTGTTTGGTTGGGTCTTTCCCTGGTTTTGGTATCAGGGTGGTTGTAAGGGTCCACTGTGTTTTTGCTGTACCCTGGGGAAGGAATGGCAGTGAGAATGAGGGGAAAAAAATAGACAAGAGACAAAAAGCTGTATCAGGAGGTCTTCTGAGCTGAGAAGGGGAACTGCCTGTTTATTTATATCCTTGAGAGTTTGGTTAATTTCCACCTTGCTGCCCAGCAATCAGTTCAAAACTTACAACTGCTTGTTTATGTGCTTCAAGGAGTTCCCCTGTTCTCAGGCTGGCTTCATCCTGCACTCGTATTTTCCAGCTCCAGGGGCTCCCAACAGGTGGTACTTGCCTTCAGGAATGAGTTAGGGAGAATTTCTTCCCTTTCAAGTTTGTTAAAGAGTTTGTGGTGTATTGGCATGAAATCTTCTGTAAATTTCTTGTAAAATTCAGCTGTGAATCCATCAGGACCTGGGCTTTTCTTTGTTGGCCTTTTTATTACATTTTTAATTATATTAACTAATACTGAGTTTTCACGATTTTTATATCTAGATCATTTGGCCTTGGTAATTGTCTTGGTTACTTTTCTCTCCTTGCTGAGACAAAATATCTGACACCCAAAATTAAGGCAGGAAAGGTTTATTTAGCTCATAGATTGTGTAGATTTCAGTCCACACATGGCTGGCTCCAAGGCAGGGTGACACAATGCAGAGGGCAATATTTCATGGTGGGGAAGACAACATAAGCAACAAGAGCAAAAGGAGAGGAGGAGGAGTAGCAGTGTGTTTGGCTTGGAGGAAACTTTGCAAGGGGAACAATACAACACAGGGCACAGATTTTATAAGATTCTTTATAATAGTCACTCAAAGAATGATATACAAAGGATTGCAAGAAATCTGTCCACACACTAAGACCAAGAAATCCAGCTGTGGGCCTGAATACCACGTAAAGGTCCTGCATGAGTCCAGCTGAAGACCTACAGCTCATAACAGTGCCTCCCACGAGTCCATCCAGAAGCCTAGAGCCCATAACAATATCTCATGCAGGCCTGTTTTACAAATCTGTGCTGGGAAAGCCCAAAGGTCAGTGGTGGAACCTAGAAAGTCTGTGTTAGTGGGATGACGGATCTGTGCTAGCAGGCTGAGGGATCTGCACTGGAGCCAGGAAGCAACATTCAGAAGAACCAGAGCTCCCCTGAAAGGTACCACAGCCATCCTCTGCAACAGTGAGGTCCTGAGCTCCTCCAATGATCAAGATGGCTGAGTTCCTGTCAGGAAAGCCAATACAGCAAGCTTCTCCCAGAGACTGGCAGTGTACTATCTTCCCGCTCTGGAGCCAGGAAGCGATGCTCAAAGTGAGGGCCAGAGCTCCCCCGCAGCAAACGAAAGCTATTCTCAGTGTCAAAGAGGTCAGCATGACAAGCTCCTCCAAAACAACCAACAGCTCTTTATAGCTTCTACCAGCTCCCAACAGCCACACTTCTCTTGTTGTGCCTCTTATGCTGCTGGCAACAATCCACAGGTGGGCCTCCCATACCCAGAACCGCGATTACTCAGTTCAACCGGGGGTTATAAGTTAACCACCAGTTGTCAATACACTATGTGCAGACACAAACCATAACAACACCCTTCTGAACAACATATGGGTCACACATTAAATTAAAGAAGAAATTAAACATCATCTACAATCAAATGAAAATGCACATCCAACTTGCAAGAACCTCTTTCCTCTCTTACACTGTATGCAAACTACCTTCCCCACAGCAGGTGTAACACTCACACCCATAATCCTAGCACTGAACTATGAAGCAATCAAAAGCTTGGAAACCCACCCCATGACTGCATGAGGATTTGGGGGGACATGCAGACACAAACCTAACAGTAATTCATATGTATGTAAGAATCTGTCCATTTCCTCTGTGTTTTCCATCCTGTGAGAGTAAAGATTTTCAAAGTAGATACTGGTGATCTTTGGAATTTCTGTAGGGTCTGTAGTGATTTAATCCTTTTATTCTGTATCAGATGAATTTTAGTTTTTTCTTTCCTTTTTTTGATAAGGTTGTCAAGGGGTTTATCAATTTTATTTCAGAGAACTAACTCTTTGATTCATTAATTCTTTGTACTGTTTTCTTAGTCTCCACTGTGTTAATTTCTTTTTTTTTTTTTTTTTTGCGGTACTGGGGATCGAACTCAGGACCCTGCGCTCGCTAGGCAGGCACTTATTCCACTGAGCTATATCCCCAGCCCTATTGTGTTAATTTCTACTCTGTTCTTTATAATTTCCTGCCTTGTTTGGACTTTGGGCTTGACTTGCTCTTCTTTTTCTAGAAGCTTAAGGTGCTGCATAAGATTCTTTATTTGTGCTCGTTCTGTTTTCCTAATGTGGGAATTCACTGCTATAAATTTCCCTCTCAGGACTGCTTTCATTGCACTGGAAAGGTTCTTGCAAGTTGGATCTGCATTTTCATTTGATTATAGATGTTGTTTAATTTCTTCTTTAATTTAATGTGTGACCCATTCATTGTTCAGAAGGATGTTGTTATGGTTTATGTCTGCATGTCCCCCAAGTCCTCATGCAGTTATGAGGCAGGCTTTTAAAGTTCATGACTGATCCATCCAATGCTGGGATTATGGGTGTGAGAGCTATATCTGCCATAGGGCTGATAGTTTGTATATGTAAGGGAGAGAATTGCTGCCATTCCTGTTTTTGCTCTTGTTGCTTTGCTGTGTTCCACTGCCATGAACTGTAGCTCTCTGCTATGTGCCACTCTGCCTCACACCCAGCTGAGTATGGACTGAAACCTCCACAAACTATAAGCTAAATAAACCTTTCCTTCCTTAATTTTGGGTGTTGGGTACTTTCTCCCAGCAATGAGAAAAAAGAAACCAAGACAAGGTTATTTAATTTCCGTGTGCTTATGTAATTTTTGCAATTTCTTCTGTCAATAACTTCCAATTTCATTGAACTATGTCTGGTAATATGGTGCTTGGATATTTATGATTGTTTTCTCTTCCTTTTGCAGTTTTCCCTTAACAAGTATGTAGTGACTTTTTTTTTTAATCTCTTTTGATCGTTCTTGGTTTGAAGTTCATATTGTCTGCAAACAGAATAGCTACCCCGGCTTTTTTCTGGGTTTCTGTTGCATGCAGTGTTGTTTTCCATCCTTTGACTTTCAGTCTATGAGTTTCCTTTTGAGTTACATGTGTTTCCTGTATACAGTACATCGTTGGATTTTGATTCTTGATCTACTCTGCCAGTCTCTTTTTGATTAGTAAATTGAAACCATTTACATTAATGATTGTAACTGGTATGTATTGGCTTATCTTTGTCATGTTATTTTCCTGCTGTTAGTTCTCTACTTTTCCCCTCTGTTTAATTGCTTGTTCTGCTTGGTGGTTCCTTCCTATTGTTGTTCTTGAAATTGTGGTCATTTTTTATCTCTTTCTAGAATATCTTTCAGTACTCTTTGTGGGTTGGTTTTGTGGTCATGAATTTCTTCAGTTGTTCTTTGTCTTGGAAGTATCTTATTTCTCCATCAATTTTGAAGGATAGTTTTGCAGGGTACAACAATCTGGGTCAGAAGTTGTTTTGTTTTAGGACTTAGATACTTCCCTTCAAGCTCCTCTTTTTTTTTTTTTTTTTTTTGTCTTTTTGAGATAGGGTCCCGCCATGCAGTTCAGGCTGGCCTTGAGCTCACTTTGTGGCCCAGGCTGCTCTTGAACTTGTGAAGATCCCCTGCCTCAGCCTCCCAAGTGCTGGGCTTACAGGCATGCACCACCACACCCAGCTTCCAAGCTCTTCTTGACTTGATGGTTTGTGTTGAGAAATTTGCGGTGCTTCTGGGGGATTTCCTTTAAAGGTGATCTCTTGTGCCACTGTGTTATATCCCTGGTCCTGGTTTTTGTTATTTTTAAGAGATCTGTCCTTTCATGATGGCTAGCTGCACTGCTTTCTTCAAGGTCTGAATGTCTATCTTCAGTTTCATTCAAGCAGTTTTTGCCAGCTTGCAATGGTATTTTTAATTTCCTGGATATCTCTGCATCTGTTTCATGCATTCTAATGCTTTCCTATATTGTTAGTTACAAGATTCCATCATTTTTCTATGTTCCTCTATTTTTTTAATCTACGTCTTCTTTTGATATGCTGAGCAATTGTTTCATCCTTGTTGTTATTTCTTTTTTTTACCTGAGAGATTATTTCTGATATGATGTCTTCTATAGCCTGACGGAGTTGTTTTTTACTTCAGTTGCTATCATTTCAGAAATTTCAGGTGTGTGACTTCCAAATTCTTCTATGTCAGTGTCTGCTGGACTTGTTCTGGATGGACTAGAGCTCTGAGATTGCAACGCGCTCCTCCATGTTGACATTTTCGAAGTTACTGAAGTTCGCTGGATCTCAGTGTCACTCGCACCATGGTGAGGGGATGGGGTGCGGCCCACTGAGGCTCCTGATGTTCGGCGGGGCTCAGTATTGCTCCCATGATGTTGGGGTTGACTCACAGAGGCTCTTAAAGTTTCTCAGGGCTCAGTGTCCCTCCCGTGATCTTGGGGGGCAGGTTGAGGCCCGCGGAGGCTCCCGAAGTTCACCAGGGCTCACTGTCACTCCTGTGTGTGGCTCTAGCATATTTTACCAAAGCAAGGAATAAAACTATTTTGAGAAGTGCACACTATACTTTCTTCTGCCCCTCCCCCCAAATAGGCTTATAAGAGATTTAAGTTTGAGAGCAGAAGGAATGAAACTGAATAGTCAGGTAGAACTACACAGGGCTCAGGCCAACTGCACTAATTTAGTACGATTTTGTTTAGTTTTTTAGATGAAAAGAAAAAAGTCAGAAACATACAACTCTGATAGGAGAAAAGCAGATAAGAACTTGTGATCGTGAAAGGGAGGACTGAAGGAACACGGCTAAGACCATAGGAACTGGTAGACATTCACGGCGCATGAGAAAGGGCGCTGCTGGGCTAGGAGTGTTCGCTGTTGCTGCTGCGCTGAAGCCAGACAACAGAGCCCCGCCCCTCAGAAGGGGGAAGCAGCTTTTATCTTGTAATGATTTTAATTCCCGGCACCATTCCTCTATTAAAGGGCAGGAAGGGGTGTCTGCCAGCTGAATTATTCACAGAGTTAGGCTGGAAATTCTGAGTATTTTAGGATGACACTGGTAATATAGTGAATGGGCTAAAATAAAATCTTACGGTCAGTATGAATCCACATTGATATTTTTATTAATAAAGTGTCCTCAATAGATAAATTTGTTAAAGAAATACAACTTGGTTAATTTACCATGATTAGATATGCTTTTCCTTTTCTCTCCTTATCTTTGTTTTGGTTGGTTTGCTCATTTATGCATTTAGTGGTACAGTTTCCAGTCTACTTTTCCCTACATCTTTTTTTTTTTTTTTTTTTTTTTTTTGCGGTACTAGGGATCAAACTCAGGACCCTTGCCAGGCAGGCACTTATTCTACTGAGCTATCTCCCCAGCCCCTTTCCCTACATCTTAAGAATCATAGTAAAGAGTCAAGTGTGAGGATGTCCAAAAACTATACTGTAACTGCAAAAATGGGCTAAATTCCACAGAAGACCAAAGAACTCTATTTAGTACAAGCAGAGTTTATTGATTTTAGACGGGTCACCATACATCCCTGGCTAGCAGGTCAGGAACGTGGGGCCCCTGCCTGCCTTTGTTTCTATTTTATATACATTTTTGGTTTCAGATTGGAATGGTAATAGATTGGAATGTTGTAGCCCTGACCACACATTTTTCTTGTCTCATGTGACTGGGTCAGGCCCTGGTCATGAGCCCAACCACAGTGATCCATACTTTCTGTACTTCACTGTATATGTCCCCCTATAGATAACCACTCATTTCCTTTATGGTTACAATGTTTGTCTAGGGCCAGGGAAGTGATGAAACAACCCAGGCAGGGTCATAGGTGGTTGTAAAGTTAACTTTTTAGAACTCCTCCAGATGTTTCTCAAGACATGTTTTGAGGCTTGTACTAAGGCTAAAACTATTCTATCTTAAAACTGATATGTTAACAGCTGCTGTCCCCTACAATACTTGGTATTTTAAAAATCTCAACAAGTTGTACTTTTATCTTAGATAAATATGCACAGATTTTTAAAACAGTTGACTGGATTTCTTGATTATTATCCAGCATTATGTCAGCAGGGTATAGTGATATTGGTTATCTCATACTGATCTGATGTATAGTTTGTATATTATGGTTTAAACTAAAATTGGCCAATAAAATGATAAAAATATATATGTTTTATGTTGTTTTAAGGTTTTCAAAACCTATTGTGAAAGAAGAAGAATATTAAAAGTAATTCTTAGTGGTTAAAGAGGTTGGAAACTACTTAGAAAACAGTAAAAAGAGCAAGATCCAGGCATCGCTCTCAGATCAGATGCCTCTATTTGTAAATCAAATTTTACTGGATAATGTCCATCATTTGTAGTACTTTCCTATTACAGTGGCAGAGATAAATATTTGCCACAGAGACCACATCTGGTCCTTTTCCTAAATAATTAGCCCTATTCTAGAATATTTTCTTCACAAATGTTATGGTTTGTGTCTGAATGCCCCCAAAGCCTCATGCAGTCATGGGGTGGGCTTTTAGAGTTTATGATTGATCCATGATGCAATGCTGGGATTATGGGTATGAGTACTACATCTGCCCTTGGGCAGATAGTTTGCATATGTAAGGGAGAGGAAGAGGCTGCTTGCCATTGACATTCTTCCCTTTTTGCTCTTGTGCTTTTGCTGTCTTCTGCCACCATGAACGGTTGCCCTGTGCCATGTGCCACTCTGCCTTGGAGCCAGATGAGTGTGGACAGAAAGCTCCACAAACAGTGAGCTAAATAAACTTTTACTTCCTTAATTTTGGGCATCAGGTATTTTGTCTCAGCAATGAGAGAAAAGTAACCAAGACAACAAATTATAAAGAGAAGTTAAAAAGCAGTCAGTGTTACCTTCATTGACCCACTTGTTGTCTTTAGCAACCAAAAGTTAGTAACAAAAGGCTTCCTTTCACCTATCTGTTTCCCCTAAGAAAATGATCTGTATCTCTGTTAACACAGCAACAGTTGGACACTACTGTGCAGACCTGTAATCCCAGCATCCTAGGAGGGTGAGGCAGGGAGATCACAAACTCCAGCCCAGCATGAAGAACTTAGTAATGCAGTGAGACCCTGTCTGCAAAACAACAAAACCCCCAGTAACTAGGAAGATTGCATTCTTTTCTGTTGCTAATAGATTTGCAACAATATGGTCACAGGCCACTTAGGTCTTTATGCTCAGGTATATGCTCAGGTGCATTTGCTTGCTGTTGATCAAATTCAAGGGTATCATATTGACACAGGGAAATAAAAGTTCCCAACCTGAATGATATCTGGGGCAAGTTCATGTTCTCTAAAATCGAAGAATGAATTTTGGGAACAACAGAGGTTAAGAGCAGAATACATTTACTGGGGGAAAGAAATCTTCTGTCCAAGAGAGGGACAGAAGGGTCCTGGGTGGGTGGCCCAAAGACTATCTTTTCTAGGGACTTTTATAGAGCAAAACCATGAGGTGAGGCAAGTCCAAAGTAGGGGAAAATGGACAAAACTATGGTCAGCCAATGAGAATTGTTCAGGTAAAATTGATTAAATTGGGATCAAATGGGGACAGGAGTCATGTAGCCAGTAACCAGAGGGCATGAATACAGAACAGGGGCTTTTCCTGTAGGGGACTGGGTTAGGGGCTCTTCAAAGTGATGCTACCTGATGTCCATCCCTAGGGAGGTGTGTGGGTGTATTTGTTCCGTCTTTCATCTTGATGTCTGGCCCACAGCAGATACATATTTTATCTTGTCTCTCATGTTGGCCCCTTCGAGGGCCTGGCCCTGTCTGATTGGTTTCTGGAAAAACCTATCAATTTCTATCTCACCCGCCTCTGACAATATCGTCACAGATTGCCGTCTCTCTGGGCCCAGATTTGCTGAAGCCTCTCATGATAGAGCACGGAGGGTGAGGGAGGAGTGTGACAGGCCACTTCAGGCTCGCTTCACGTCTGCCGGTCCTTTTGCTTTCTCTCCCTCGCCAGTGGACAGGAGCGGACTTGGACCTCCTGGGGTCAGTATCTGCATATTCTGGCCATTTATCTAGGCTGAAGAGAGAAGCAGTGGTGATTAGGCCCTAGGAAGTATTATAAACAACTAAGTTACATAGAAATAGACAAGAACAGACCCTCAGGAGCTGGTGCAGAAGAAAACTCACCCCAACTGGGGGAGGCACGTTCCTCAAAGGCCAGACCTCAAGACAAAAGGTGGAATGACTGCAGCCCCTGCCCCCCCCCCTGCGGGAAGAACAGCAGCGATTGATATTCTAAATAGGTACTGATCACCTTGCTGGGGCAGCAGGAAGAGCCCTGACCTTCTCTCTCCGGGAAAGCCCCGGTCCTGTTCCACTCCAAGTATGTTTGGTACCTGACTTGCTGGCCCTTTCGATCCCCATTTAATCTATGTCACCTGAGCAATAACACTGATAACCTTATTGGTTGACCATAGTTCTGTCCCACCTCATGGTCCCCTTGTGATTTCCCATTTAATTAACATGACCTAAGCGATTATACTTGTAATCTTATTGGTTCACCATAGTTTTGTCCCATCTCATGCCCACCTTGTGATTTCCCATTGGATCCATATTACCCAAGTGACTATACATTATTAGTTGATTATAGTTTTTCCCACCTTGCCCCATGGATTTGCTCTATAAAATTCCCTTGAGAAGCAGAGTCCTCAGCAACCCACTCGGGACCCTTTCTGTCTCTCTTAGTCAGAAGCTTTGTTTCCCCAATAAATAGATTCTGCTCTTAACCTCTCTTGTTCCAAGAATTCATTCTGCAATTTTAGGGAACATGAACTCATAAAGGGTGTCTAGCAGGTTGGGAGTTTCTCTCCCCTATGTCAGAAGTATGGAGAAGTCCTTTGTCTCTGAAGGGAAAACAATCTAAGTGCTAACATTCTATTTTGCTATGTAGGTTACAATATGAATATTGTTTTCCCCAGTGTTTTGAAGCATATTAAAGGAATACAAAATATTTAGTAATATGCTGTCTAAGTTGATGTGTTTATCTAAAAACTGTTCTGTCTAGTAATGAGACCAGAAGTTAGGGTGTGGCTAAACTGGCTGGGAAAGGAGGCTTGACAAGATCCTGGAAGAGGTGTGCAGAACAGTTCCCAAGGCCCTGCATATAGACTTCTCATGAGAAATCGAGCAGGTTCTCCACAGATGGCCGGACCCGACATCTGCCCGAGGAGAAGGACATACAAAAGACGGAGCCCGTGTTGGGTTTCCGCCGCCGCGTTCCCTTTTGCAGGCTGGCCGCCTCGCGCTGGGCTTTACTTCTTTTCCTAATTTTTCTTTGGGTAAACTTGCTTGGCAGAGCCTGTGTCTTTAACAAAACCTTGCTGCCGTTCGCACTCGTCTTGACCAGTTCTTTGCTGAGGACACAAGAGCCCGGAAGCCATGTCCAGAAGGAGACTCCAGCACGCGCAGAGTTGGTAACAGTGTGGTGTAGTTATTCAGTGCCATCTCCTCCGTAAATCAACTGTCTTAGGAAAGACAGTCTAGGTTTCTTTGTATTAAAGGCATCTTTAAGAGTTGTAATATTCAACAGCCACTCATTCTCTTGCTCTGCTTTTGCAGTTTTTAACCACCATTTCTCAGTATTTGGGAGAAAAACAGAAACAGGACTGTGGAAAAATAATAGGCTAAGAATCATGGAGATTTCCTTCCTTAGACATTTAAAAAATAAAACAGGCAAGTCCATATCTGAGCTTGCAAAAACATGAAAAGAAGGTAAATTCCAGGTACAGAAATTAAATGGGAACTGAAAACTAGGGTTATCATTATAAGAATGGATGCTGGGATATTCTAGGAAATGGTTGTTAGTCTCCATAATTCTCTTGGTCTTAAATTCCCAAGGAGTGGTAAATGACGGCTCCTGCAGGCCAATGTTGGAACTGACATTTTCTGCATAGAAAAATGGGAATTTCAAAGGGCCATAAATTGTATTTTAGAAAGGCAGGGGGCAGGCAAGGAAACACTGCACACAGTGACAAAAATATGTCGCTGAGAAATCAAACCCCTAATTATATTTTTTAAATTTATTTTTTATTTTTTTCAAACCCCTAATTCTAGTACTGGAACTATACAACCCTCACAGGCTAGGCATTCCTAAGCCAAAAAGTAACGGTGAAAATCAGTCCAGGCAAGGATTTCCTGTGCATACTGCAGGCAAAGCTGGTAGGGAGGGGGTTCCCGCTGCACACATCACATGCCAGCGACCGCAGCCATCATGCTAGGCATTAGCGGGCTGGAGACAGGTGGCTGGGTGCTATATTTGCCCATGTACACTTACTGAAGGTAGAGAAGAAGTACAGAGTGAGAGTGGGCCAGTGAACAGACACAGAGTAGCCGTGAGGATAAAACTGGCTTCTCCCTCACATAAACAAGGCATTTGGGGTGGTTGTCCTACCAAACACACACTTAGCCAGAATTAAACTGTGCCATGGAAGACTTAGTAGCCTTCGTGCCAGATGTAAAGGAAGAATTGAAAATTCTGATGGGTCTTACTAATGAGGTTCTGGGGAGCTATGCTCTTTCCAGGGATCCTATTACAGTTTGTGTCTGCATGTCCCCCAAATCCTTGTGCAGTCATGGGGCAACTTCTAGAGTTTAGGACTGGTCCCTTGTCCAATGCTGGGATTATGGGTGTGGGTGTTACATCCGCCCTCAGGCAGATAGTTTAAACACAGTGTAAGGGAAGTAAAGAGGCTGCTTGCCACCGCTCCTTCCTTTTGCTCTTTATTGTTTTTTGCTGTCTTCTGCAGCCATGAACTGTTGCCCTCTGCCATGTGCCACTATGCCCTGGAGCCAGCCAAGTATAGACTGAAACCTCGATAAACTGTAAGCTAAATAAACCTTTCCTTCCTTAATTTTGGGTATTAGTTACTTTGTCTCAGCAACGAGAGAAAAGTAACCAAGACAGATCTCTTCCAGGTTCTTGTTGTTCTGAACAAAGAACTGGACAGGAAAGGAGGCCAAGGTTTTACATTTAAAAGAAATACACTTTGCTGAGTGCAGAATGGGCCACTGAAAAGAAAAAAAAGCATTGGCCACAAGGACAATGGGTGCCGTCTTTTATCCCTCACTCTGTCAGATTGAGGTCATCCTATGAAAAACCTGCTTGATCTTGCACCAGAAGAATTGAAGGTAGTATTCTCTGATTGGTGCCAGGTGCAGGGATTGGAAGCAGTTCTGTGAGTGCGTCATGGGTCTGTGTGACTGACAATGTTATAGGCAGCTACATTAGATAGAAATATTATAGACAGACAGACAGGGCTAGGCTCCTTTTCTTTGTCTTTTTGAGACAGGGTTTAACTATGCATTTCAGGGTGGCCTGGAGCTCACTTTGTAGCCCAGGCTGGTCTCCAACTCGCAACCATCCTCCTGCCTCAGCCTCCTGTGTGCTAGGATTATAGGCATGCACCACTACACCTGGCAGGGCTAGGCTCTTGAAGGAGCCGGTACAGAAGATAAGACACCTTGCAACGGTAGGTGAGACAGGCACCTCCACTGAGGGCCGGACCTCAACATAAAAGATGAAACAAATGCATCCACATACTTCCTGAGCAAAATATCAGGGATTGACATCCTAAATAGGTATCCATCACCCTGAGGAAGCCAGAAAGAGCCACTAACCCCACCTCCTACAGGAAAAGCCCCTGTTCTGTATTCGTGCCTGCTTGCCACCTAATGTGCTTCCCCATTTGATCCTGATTTAATCAATTTTACCTGAGCAATTATACTCATAATCTTATTGGTTGACCATAGTTTTGTCCCACCTCATGCCCACCTTTGACCAGCCTCACCTCATGGTTTTGGTCTATAAAAGTCCATAAAAAGGCAGGGTTGTTGGCAACCTCTTGGGACCACTCTGTCTCTCTCTTGGACAGAAGCTTTCTTTCCCCATTAAATACATTCTGCTCTTAACCTCCACTGTTCCTAAAGTTCATTCTTCAGTTTTGGAGAACATGAACTGTATGGGGCATCTAGCAGGTTGGCAGTTTCTTTTCCCTGTATCAAAAGTCCTGCCTACTTGCCAGTCACTTGGACACATCCTAATCTCCTGCCTCAGTTGCACACATAGTGCTCAGGAACTGCAGAGCTCCCCCTGACTCTGTGTTCCGCACTTGTGCCCTGGGTCTCATGACTTTGACAGATTATTCCCGCTTGCTTGCCATAGTCTTTTTTTCCCCTGTGTTTTAATTTTTGTATTTCCCATCTGTTAGATTATTTATATTATGTACAAACTTTACAAGTTCATAAAGTTATGATGAGCCCAGGGTCTTCATTTGAGAAGTAATGTAGGGAACAAAAGGATGATTTATTTTTTAATACTGACCTTTAAAGTAATATGATTCATTCATTGTACTCTTAAATTAGCCTTTGTTAGTTTTGGACACTATTCTTTGCTTTTGTGTTTTGTTTTCTATAATTGGGGATTAGACTCAGGACCCTTATACTGAGCTACACCCAGCCCATTTTTTATTTTGAAGTCTAGTCTCACAAAGTTGCTAAATTTCCCTGGCCGGGTTCAAACTTGGGCTGGAATTATAGGCATGAACCACCATGCCCAGTTTTGACACTATTCTTTTGGAGCAGAATTTTAAAAGTATCTAAAATGTCCCCCCTCCATAAAATAAAATGTCCCCCGAGGTCCTTGTGTATTCAGAGGTGGGGCGTTTGGAGGGTGATGGGATCGTGAGGCACTGTATATAGCTGAGCGTGCTGCCCGGGTGTGGGCTTGGTGAAAGACGTGTGTTCCTGGGGGCTGATCTTTGAAAAGGGTTTGTCTTCCTCTTTGGCTCCTCCCTTCTCTTTTCTTCTTGGCTGCCATGAGATGAGTAGCTTTCTTCTCCTTCTCCTCCTCCTCCTCCTCCTCCTTCTTCTTATTTTAATTTTAAAGAAAATAGCACCAAAGAAAGAAACAATAGCAAAACACAAACAACACAAAGCAAGGACATTAAAAATGATACAGAGTTCAAACCAAATGAAAAGGATTAACAGTGCTTGTTATACTACATATTGTTATCTTCAGTGAAGTTGCTCAGATTACTTGATGTAAGAATAGAAGAGTGATCAAATCAAATTGTCTTGTCTTTTTGAGACAGGGCCTTGCTATGCAGTTCAGGTTGGCCTTCAACTCACTTTGCAGCTGGACTCAAACTCACAATGATCCTTGATCCTCTTGCCTCAGCCTCCTGGGTGTTGGGATTACAAACGTGTGCCACCACGCTCAGCTCCTGTTCCAGTCTTAATCTTCTACCTCAGTGAGGCATTGGGAAAAACCTTATGGTCTTGAAATAAACTAAATGCGGACATCCACCTAAGGAGTAGACAAAGATCCACTTCTCCTGAAGCAGGTAAACACAGCCCATTGTATTTGTACAAGAAAAATAATTTAGGGCTCACTACAGGCACAGGAAAGGGACAGAAGCCTGGGCTCATACTTGCTGCTCATGAAGACATGATTTGTATTTTCTCCCGAGACAGCCAGGGACTTTAAAGCCATTTTTGCTACAAACCTTACTCCTCACCTCCTGTGTGTCTGTACTGAGAGCGTGTCATGGTAACAAGGCCAGGCAGCCGTCTTCTGTATTCCCGATTCTGACATCAACTCTAGGCCCTCTCAAAAACCTGCCTGATGTCATGCAAGAAGAATGGAATATAGCATTTTCTGACTGGTCCCAGGTGCAGAGCTTGGGCACATACTGGCGTGCCTGCCTGGCTACCCCTAATTCTCCTCCTTCATTTCCCCTCTCAGAGACATAAAACCCATAATTCTTTATGGGTTGCTGAGAATGTGGCAGTCTCTTTTTACATAGCTACTACCAGCTGACAGGGGCTGTAGGCTCTCCCTGATGGAGATTATGCTCCCTCCAAGCACCTTGGGATGCTGTGGTTTACCAGCTGGGTAGAAAACTGTCAGAAGACAATAAGAAAGGTGCTACTGTCTATCTGTCAAGAGCTGTTGGGTTCCTGCTCAATGGGAGTAGTTTGGGGAATTTGTCAGGAAAGGCATGGGCTACAGTCTAGATTGCTGTCCCAAGCCTTGAATGGATAAATTTTGCTATTTGGTTGAAGATGCAGAGACCCAAAATGAGATGGAGCAGGTCAAAATATTTCCTATGTGTCTAAAAAGATGGACTGTGACAGATTCAGCAATCACAGAACTCATGCTAGGACATTTGGCCTTCTAATTGGTAGGTCAAAGTGGACACGAAGGAGCTCCAACTAGGATTCTCTTCAGGCACAATTATAGCTATAGGTCTTAAAGAGCGCTCTTCAGAGAAAAAAGCTAAAACAGAGTGAGCCCCTTTCTTTTATCTATAAAGACCTGAAATTCCTTACCCGCAACATTCAGGGTTGGCCCGGGTTTCTTGAAGGACGGGAGATGTCTGTGGACAGAGGCACTGCAGATTGCCCTGGGGCCACTTCAGCCCTCTTCCTCAGAACAGGAGGTGAGGGATTCAGCTGGCCAACCCCTCTCTGAGAGCGGGGGCAGTCAATCTTCCAGTGTCGTGAGAAAGGTACACTGGCCACACGACACACAGAGCAGGGCCTGAGGGGTGACTTGGTGCATTTGGGTGTCCAACGTGATCCTTCCCCTCACTGGTCTTTGGTTTCCCTTGGGTGACTCAGATGTGCTTAAAACATTGCGATTGTAACAGCCATAACTTTCTCTTGCCTTTTTCCTCATGTGTCCTCCTTTCATCCTCATCTTGATCTGACTGTTGACCACAGAACACACTTTGTCCATCATTTGAGTCACTGGAGTCTGGAATATAGCAAATGTCCAAGATAAATCTGTCATCTTACTGCAGAAGGTCAAAAGCAAGAGTCAAAGTTTGAAACCTGTCTGCAAACCTAACAGGATCTTCCTAAAACTGGCCCAACCATTGTATACATTGCTGGGTATCTGCCACTGATAAAACAACCTGGACTCAAGTAGTCACCCGTACTTTTGAGGCCTCTCTTAGGGGCAGGATGAGCTGTGAGTTAGAAAAAAAGAATCTCGACTTTGCATGTGTCTTGCAGGGTTAAATGCTGTGTGAAGAGTATGAGGAAGGGACTGGTTTACTGGCCTGAAGAGTTTGAGGAGACCACTCAATGTGATTGTTTTCAGTAAACAAGTGGGAGAGATCCATATCCCCCTGAAGACAAGATCTTCCACAACATCAATTCCTCTTCTTTGGCTTCTTTAAGTGCCACAGTTCTTGGGCCATTGCAGAGATAAAGATCCCTAAGGTCTTGAAGATAAGTGATTTCGGAACACTTTTCTTGTCTTTTACAAAAAAGATCTAATGAGCCAGGCATGGTGGTGCATGCCTGTAATCCCAGCACTTGGGAGGCTGAGGCAGGAGGATCATTGTGAGTTCAAGACCAGCCTGGGCTACAAAGTGAACTCAAGACCAGCCTGAACTGCATAGCAAGACCCTGTCTCAAAAAGACAGCAACAAAAAAGATCTAATGAAAAAATAGTATTATAATTTAGAGAGTCGTTCTGAACCTATCTTTCACCATTTCCTTGTTCATTCTGGGGTCAAACAGTACTGCCATAGAAGATAAATTGTTAAAGGCAAGGGTGGAGTCCCCAGGGCTCCAACTAGCTACCCATGTGGGATCTATGGAGAGAAGATATTAGGTCCGGGGTTCTTCAGAGACAGCCTCTACAGAAAGATAAAGACCCGCTGAGTCCCTGGAACATCCTCCATGAGACTCAGTTGTACTGCCAGATGTCTCTGATTAAACAAGTGGCACTGGTGCCTGATAAGTCACAAGGCAGCCAGCCTCACCCCCCTCGTGGGAAAACTTTAACTCTCAATATTTCTCTCGTTCCCTTACCTGTTCCACTTCAGTTCCCCCTGGCCACAAAAGCTACCCTGCCCTCATTCACTGTGGCAGTTCACCTGCTCAGGTCGTTCTGACATGGGTAACTCCTGCCGTTCGGCTATTCTGCCCTGGATGCCCCCACCACCACTTGGGCTGGGGTTCGGCCTGGGGCTTGGCCTGTTCTGGCCTAGGGACATCTCCTTTCCCCACCCCACCCCACCAGAAAAAAAGAGCTTAAAGGCCCACACTCCTTGGTCCGCTAGGTAGCCTGCTTCTCTGTCCCTCCCCCAATAAAGGCTTCTCTCATGTCAGAAGGTCTGGTCTGGTTCCGTGTGGGGTCTCGGTTTCTATCAGTGCCTTCAGTTTGTTTTTTTCCTCAGAATTCTCCATACCCTGTATCCCACTATGACTTCAGGATCCAATTGTTTCCAGTTTTTAAGAGTAGAGTTTAACAGTGAGGTCTCTGGGAGTTGCAGGGTGTTTCCTATGGTACATCAGGAACCCTAAGAGAGACTAAGTCTGAGGTCCTTCAGAGAGTGTCCTCACAGGAAGATGCAGGGCACTGAGTCTCTGGAGGGCCCTCTGTGAGATTCAGTTGTGCTACCAAATGACTCTGGCACCAGGGCCTTTCCTTAGAGCTCTCCATAGCCTGCAACCCACTGAACCCCTCGCAGACCAGGCTGGAGCACTCAGGGTTCCAACCAGCCACTTGAGAGACAGTATGCCTCACATTTATCCTGATAATCAAAACTCTGGTAATTGCTTTGTTTAAGGTAGTAGAAATAGAACCCTCTTTTTTAGCATTTAAGAGGAAAAGAAAGCCTTAGAAAGTTATAAGTACAAGGATAAGGCATGTTAACTAGTAATTTTAAGCTCTACTTTCGCATACTTATAGCTAGTTGAGTTGATAAGGTATGTTAACTAGTAACTTTAAGCTCTACTTTCCCATACTTATAGCTAGTTGAGTTGATCCTCACTGATTGTCCCCTTTGTTCCTCTCAGGCCTTCAGGCACATTTTTCTAAGTTAACTGAATTTGTTAGAAGAAACATGGAAGAGATCTGACCTGATTTAGAAGAGAAGGGGAGAGGAGCCCCATATGGCCCTTGAAAGTGGTCCTTGAAAGAGCTAATCCTCTTATCTGTGAGGGTGAGATTTCCTAGAGTCCATGAAGTCAATTGAAAAAGAAAATGGTGGACAAACATGGCTGAACCATAAGACTGACCCACATGACAAACCAAAATGGCTGTCAAACATGGCAGAAATGTGTGGTTAATCCACAGGATGAACCAAAATGGCTGCCAAACATGGTGGAAAGATGAACTGGGATGGCTCCTTGAGGTCTTAAGAAACCTAAGAAAATAACTCACTAAGGATACCCAGACATAAAACAACAAAAACAAAAACAAACCATCTGGGGAAATGCACAGATGAGACTGAGCTCAAAAGAGCCAGCTTGGTATTAGTTGCTACTCGAGCAGGAGATCAAGTTACCAACAGCTATTAAAAAGAAAAAAGAGTGAAAAAGCTGAACAAAGTATTGAGTAAAACAAAAACATGAGGGCAAAAAGGCATACCAAACTCTAGGTCACACACAAATGGAAACTGCATATTTTGCAAAACCTCTCTTGGGCACATGTGGGAGTCGGTGGTCTCTCCGTGGTCCCCGGGAGAAATTGGTGAGACGATTTAGAAAGTAAAGACAAGAGACAAAAACCAGGTTCAGGTGGAGTTACCTCCTGCCTGATGAGCAAGAGGACTGACTTCAACAGTAGGGGCGTTTATTTTATACACTTGCAAAGTTAGTATGGGGGGTAATGTTGCCTAGCGACTAACGACTGTAATTGTCGGGCAGGATACTTTTTTCAGTACTGAGGTAGCCTGAGGCACTCTGGCTCTGTCCTGCTCTCACACATAAGACCCATAACCAACTCCAGTGGCTCCCACCGTCTCCCCCTTTTCTGTTTAACTGCAGAAGTGATGGGTGTTCAGTTGAAGCTGGAAAAGCTGTGCTTGAAGAATATAGTCCAAAGTCCACAACAGTGGTCAGTTATCATTCTAGCTGGTAACTGCCAGAGATTGTTGGTGACTTGAATCTTTTACAACTAACCTATTACTGTGGCATTGCTTTTTCACATCTTGTGGTTACACTTTTCTGCTGGATGTTCAAGACCAAGTTAAAGTGAGATGTGTATAAATAAAAATTTAACTTTTTGCTATCCATCAAGGTCAGTTAAGTCTCCTCAGGAATCATCTTGGAACCAAGTACAGCATCTCTTAATCTGTCAGTGTCAGCTATCTGGATGAGTCACGGCCGTTGCTTGACCAAGGTGCTTTCTGTGAAAGCCTGAGAGATTTGTTTTCTCTTCTGGTGACTCTCCTTAGGCGCACCACATATCGTAGAATCACTTTCCTCTGTGGTCTCATACTCTGCTTGATCAGAAAATCAAGGACTCAGCCAAGTTATAAGATGTCACAGCGGAGGTTCTCTTATATCCTGAGTCTTTACTGACCTCGAGGGCATAGCCAAAATATTGGCTGTTCTCTAGTTCAATTTATTTCTCTAATTTTTGGTCTCCAGACCTTAGTTGTTAAACATCCAGCAGAAAAGATTAATGGCATAACATTGGAAGGGAGGCAGTAAGCTTAATATTACAATCTGATCTGAATAGCAAACACTTTAGAACATATAAATGGAGCCATTATTTTTTAACAACCATAGATATACTAATATTTAAATCCTCCTAGAATGTTAACAGACAATAGTTACATATTTTTACACAGAAATTTAGAAATCAAAACCATATATAACATTGCTACATGATGATCATGAATATTCTAGTAGTTGAATCCCTATCCCTGTAGAATGTTAACAGACAACAGATATATAGTTTTACAAAGAAAATTTGAAACCAAAGCGCCATAAATAGTATTGTAACATAACAGGCATGATGATATTTATGAAATATATTTAAACGTGTAATATTTAAACATTTAAACACATTTTTAGACACATTTAAATCACATATAAATATTGGGGTAGATTAGCCCTTTTAGTCAATCAACCTACTTAATAAATAAGAAGCATTCATCTAATTTGTTGTCTTTAATAGAATGACATAGAAGAAATTTATAACATTGTCTGGGCTGTTTAGTATCCAAGTATCTCTAAATGCAGTGGCATATACATAGCATATACATCACATAAGTTCTTGTCAAAAAATTGTCATTTAAATAATTGTATGTTGGCCTGACATGAACCTCTTATTACAAATATCTGAAGCACGAGAGAAAGGCAGATGTCTCACAATTACAGCTTTACATTTTAGAATTCTGTACATGTGGAAGGCATGAGTAGATTTCATACACCATGAAATTAGCAACAACAAATTGTCATTATTTTTTTCTTAATTTAGTTTTGCACCAAATAATATCTTTTAATCAGAAAACTTAACTATAATTTTTACTGAAAGACTTTCTCCTGACCAAGTGACACAATTTTTGCAGTGTCTCCCAAGATACTATGGAGATCACTGGGGGCTCCTTACTAATGAATATAAGTTGACCACTCCTCTCTTCACCAACTAGAGTCCAACCCAGTAATTTCTTCTCATCCTAAGGACTGTGGTTAAATATCTTAATTTTTATATCAATTAAACTAGCTGGTAACTCAGGTGAAAGCATGCTTTTAAACCTATAACCCAATTGTATTATGAACAAATGACAAAAGAAAGATTGTTGAGCTCAAAATAAAGGGGAACAGCTGTTCAAAGAATGACAGACAAACATGTAAACAAGTACATAGAACAAACATTTTTACAAAATCAGAGTGCACTCAAATATATTTTTGACCAAATTGAATTATAGCAATTTCTATAACAATTTTAGAAATTTATAGTTTAAATAGACTCGTCAGATTTTGTCAATTAGCAGAGATCTCTTATTAGAAAACTTTGGATAAAATACAATCCTTAAACTATAATGAATATGTAATGGCCCAAGCACTCAGCTGCTTGCTAGACTGACCCCATGCTTGACCCCTGAGTCACCTCAAACAGCTAAAGTCCAGGTATGGTAACAAAATTACTGTTTAAAGGTCCCTTGTTCTTTCTCGGAAAGAACTCAAAGAGCATTGCCCGTCCCTGCCAGAAATAGGACAGTTACCCAAGCATAACGTCCCTGCTATACACCTGTATTCATTGTGGTTTTTGTCTTTATAAGCCCTGCATACAGTGGGCTCAGGGCTCTCACTTCTCAGCCTTGAAACAGAGGTGTGAGTGAGGGTTGCTGAGCTCAACTATTAAAAAGCACTACTTAAATTCTAATTTGGCTGTTTGGGAGTTCTATTGTTCATGGACCCATCTCAGGATATATATATATATATATATATATATATATATATATATATATATTCTTTGTGTATTATTATGTCTTAAGAATATCGATAATTTTCAGCTCAATTATCTCTATATACTCTGTTATTTACTTAAATCTTTAATTCCCATTTTGATTACTACTTCCTGGGCCTTCTGGGTCACTTTCTTTGGTTGGCCTCAGGTCAGGTTTAGCGTCATCTTGTCTATAGGCTGTAGAGCAGTCTCTGAGTTGACAGTGTCACAGGACTGTACATCAGCTTCCTGAAAGGTAGAACCAACTTCTCCAGATCTGGGTTTATGATACAGTCAGACAGCAAACCTTGGTGCCCAAATAGGTCGTTCAGTATTCTCAGGAAAAACACAAGCATACCCTGTACCCCAGGTAAGTAGTGGACTGGGTCCCTTCCATTGTCCAGTATGGAGAGCTTTTCAAAGGACCCTTCCTAACCATTTTTCTTTTACCCGATGGAAGTGTCTTTCTACGGCTGTACTTCCACCATTTGTAAAATTTTAAAAATTTAATTAGTATATATCAACAAGTGAAGTGGGAAGGATTGACTTCCCCTTTTGTTTTTGTAATTTGAATTTTGATGATAAAGTGAGAAACCTGTATCCAATATTTTGGAAGAGGAAGCCATCATATAACCTCCCTTAACCTAAGATGACCCTTTTGTGAAAACAGAAGCAATTTGAAATAACTTGTCTGAAGAATAATGACAATTAACAACACCAGAGAAATTAGTCCAAAATCTGGATGGAGCCAATTAATATTACCAAATAGTCTTAAAATCATTTTAGATTGATCTAAACAGTTTGGGTAAATTGTCCATTGGAATAGGTGACTCAAATACGAAAAAGTTATCATACCTTGTACTCTTTGGAGGCCAACATTAGGCCTGTCATTATTTAAATGGGATGTCAAAATTAAATGACTGTTTAAACCACAATCCTTTTAGATTGTATTTTAAACTTTGTTGTGTGTCTTTTTTTTGAGACAGGGTCTTGCTATGCAGTTCAGGCTGGCCTTGAGCTCATTTTGTAGCCCAGGCTGGCCTCAAACTTGCAATGATCCTCCTGCCTCAGCCTCCTGAGT
Organism: Dinomys branickii; assembly: GCA_004027595.1. Lineage (NCBI taxonomy): Eukaryota > Metazoa > Chordata > Mammalia > Rodentia > Dinomyidae > Dinomys > Dinomys branickii. Next base: position 38,741 of record PVLD010012186.1, on the reverse strand, counting down.
GCTAGGATTACAGGTGTGCACCACTACACCTGGCTGTATTTTAAACTTTTATATCTATTTGTAAAATACTAAAGTTTTTTTTATACCAATTTAATTTTGGACTGTAAAACAAGCAATCAACATCATTAGGAATCATGAGAGCACCAAAGACTTTTAAATCAGTAGCAAATCCTGTATATGATGTCAAGAAGAAAACTAATTAAAACAAGACATATTAGCTGTATGAATCTAAGATGAGGAAAAAAATTTTACTATAACTCTAAAAGACCATTTCAATCATTGAAATGTATATATTTTTTGAGACAAGAGATAAAATTTTATTTATGAAAATTGCTTTTTTATTTAATAATCTTCTAAAAAATATCTCCATTATAGTAAATCTTGGAAAATATGATTTGTTTTAAACTAAAGGCAGACTTTTATCTTGAAGGTGGAAACAATGTTTTAAATGTATCACTTTAAGTGGGAAATGTAAAAGCCTTTCATCTTTTAAAATTTGCTCTATTCTCTGCGAGGCTTTATTCCTTGTGAAACTATTTCCAAGAGAATGGCCTTTTTGTATCTCTCCAGGTCAGCAATTCAGCACCTCCACTAAGTCAGGAAATACCAATCACACCCTATGGACTTGCAGCTGCCACACCTGGAGGCCGTCTGTATTTGTGTCTAGGGGCCCTTAAAATTTTTTAAGTAATCAGTTTTATCTCTGAACCCCATAGGTGCCAGTGTTTTGAGTAGACTGAACCATAACCTTGATTTTTCCTGCATAATCAGCATCGAACTAGGCAAAACCTGAAGATCCTTTAACTAAGACTGCTGAGGCCTAGCAGGAGTCCCACTGTACCCTGAGGCAACAGCCCATAGTCTTAATATCTGGAATGGGATCTCACTATGGCCCCTGGATGTCCAGTTTTCTTCCTGAATTCCAGTGCAGGCACTGATTTGAGCCAGATGAATTTCTGGTTCCAATCTCGCGCACAGCCTTGTCCGGGCCTGTGGCAGTGGCAGCGGAGAGAGCCAGGGCGCACCACAGTCATGTCCTGTCCACTGGGTTCCTGGCGCACATGTTGGTAGCTGGCAGTGTGCGCCAGTGGCTGTATCTGGACAGGCCGCGCTGACACACAGGCGGCTGGGAGGTCCCAGCTGGGTCTGCGTAGAGCCAGAGCCCGGGGTGCTCCCTGAACCCACTTTGTGCCTCTATCCCTGGCCATGCCGCCACCCTTGTCCCGCTTGGGCTGGGGACTTAGCTTTAAAGTGCAGATCCCAGCTGAATCCTTTGTAGTTTTAAAACCCCATCTACCCACAATCCAGAAAAGAAGAGTAAATATAGGAACCATGAAAACAGCAAACATTTTCATATAAATCTATGAATATCTGTGGCTTTGGAAACTGTTTCATTTTTAACTACTAGCAATTTGACATACTTTTCTCCTTTTTGTCTTCCCTTAAGCCTATTTTTTGTAACCACGTTGTTTAAGGTCAGTAGACCTCCATGCCCCGTTTTTTTACACCTGTGTCAACATAACACTCCATTGTTAACTATTGACCTACCAATCACTCCCTCCACCCTGGCACAAATTGGGCAAGTGTTCCCTCATCACCCACTCTCCCTACCAGGGGCCGCACATTGGGCACCAGCTGTGGGAGTTGGTGGCCTCTCTGTGGTCCTTGGGAGAAACTGGAGAGACAATTTAGAAAATAAAGACAAGGGACAGAAACCAAGGTCAGGTGGAGTCACCTTCTGCCTGATGAGCAAGAGGACTGACTTCAACAGTAGGGGCATTTATTTTATTACACTTGCAAAGTTAGTATGGGGGGATGTTGCCTAGCGACTAATGACTGTAATTGTCGGGCAGGATACTTTTTTCAATACTGAGGTAGCTTGAGGCACTCTGGCTCTGTCTGGCCCTCACACATATGACTCATAACCAACTCCAGTGGCTCCCAACAGGCCCAGCACAGCAAGATGGTCTGTTCCACAACTGGGCCAGGGGGAGATGCCCGGGCAAACTGCAACTGAGATGCACCCACTGAGTGACCGAAATGGCTAGGAAAACGCAGAGTCTGCTTGCTCCTTCTCCCTCCTCTCACATGGCAGGGCACACTAGGGAACTATTCCTGGAACCTGGAGAAAACTTCCTGAGTCCCCCCAGCTTCTATTGACTTTTCCAACCCCCCACTGTCTGCCTATGACTGATAACCAATACCAGAAGAAAGGGATTGGAGTTTTCTGCCAGATGGAACCCCAAGGGGGAGAGCAGGGACAGAAGGTAACAGGGGCCCTCTTGGAGGCAGGAGGAGCAGAGGCAGAGGTAAGGCAGTGAGCTCCTTTCCGTCCAGGCTACAAGCTCACTGGCCGGTGCCACCCACGCCCAGACCCACACCCAGAACTTTGCCGATCTAATCAGGGGACTAGTGTAGTTATCACACACCCGTAACTCATAAGTGCACACCCTAAATGCAGTCACCCTGCTTCAAGTGAAAAATAAAAAAGTGGGCCTTTTATACCAGTATGGAAAACACACACACACACACACACACACACACACACACACACTGCATTTTTGAAATACAGAACACCTGGGCTATACTGTAACTAGACCCATAATCCAGTTATTCAGACACAAACCGCGCCTCCTGATTTCTCTGGACCTTTATGCATCATCAGAGTAACTCTCTCGGGCCTTCGCCTCTGGCAGACCAGGGAAGGAGAATCCTGGGAGGGGCCGCAGCGCCTTTGGAGAGCCTGCATCCGGCCTTCAGTGCCCTGGCAAGAGTACTACGCTATAGCCCCCACTCCTCTGTGTGAACGGGGCGGTCGCACACACTGAATTCTAGCTTCACAGAAGCACTAATACGTGTTTCATATTTAGTAAACCGAAATTGAATCTTGAACTCTAAGCCCATAGTTAAAAGAAGTCAAGTCCAGGCATTTTAAAAAATCTCCTGAACAGTTGCCCTTCTAAGGAGGAGCCACACCTGTGCCTGACGGCTTCCTGGCCACTGACACTATGACCGCTCCAAAGCTTAAACTACTGCTTATTAGCCTGAAAGGGGTCAAAGAGACCTGAGCAGCCAAGACAGGTGCCATTTTATGGAAATAAGGGGGAGCAAGGGCAGTGTTTCTGGCCCCAAATGTGCATTTTATGGAAAAGGGAGTGGCGCCCTTTGTGTTGTGTTTCGGCTGCTCTTTGCCCCCCAGATTTCTCCAGCACTAGGTCTGCCTTCAGGGTTCCGGGGGCAGCAGCCCTGTGCTCGTCTTTGTGTGTGAGTGAAAGTCAGTTTTCACTTGCTAAATTATTTACGAGCTCAGCTGCTGTTTGGATTTTTTACTGAATATTTTTAAATAAATATTTTATAAGCAGCTAGAGGTTATTGGCATTTGATGCCTTTCAGAAAATGAAAGAATAAAATTTAAATTGCAGTGTACAAAGACAAGAGGGTCACACATGAACTTGCTGATGAAATGCATTATACACTCAGTGGAAAATTTAGACATTGTTTAAATAGACTTCATCAAACCATGTTTTTTTTTAGAATTTAGATAAGTTATTCTTTAATAGAGAAATAAAATTATAGCACTTCATTTTCTGTTCTGATACCCAGTACTGAGTTGGATTTTGATGTTGGTGCTTTCAAAATTAGATGTAGGTTGTGAGTTTTACTCTGTATGTTATATTTGTTGGTTGCACTGTTAGAAAGCGATTACATTACCAGGGCCTCACTATGTTACATGTTCCAGGCTAGTCTGGATCTCACTATGTAGCCCAGGCAAGCCTCAGACTCACAGAGACCCTCCTACCTCAGCCTCCCCAGCGGGGATTACCTACTGGTTTCCAAATTTTCCATACTTTGCCTAAAACTGAAAGTTTGGATTCATTTTTGAATATGAATTCAATGTTTTCCAACCATATGAGAAGTAACACGTATGGAGATTCAGAAGTTCAGTGCCTTTATTCAGCTATCTGATTTTTGACAAAAGAGTCAAAAACATATACCAGAGGAAAGATAGTCACTTTAAGAAATGGAGCTGGAAAAACTAGCTACCACATGCAGGAGATGGACTCCAGGTCCATGTCTCTCACTATGGATTAAACTGCAGTAAAAATGGGTCAAGCATCTAAATGTTAAGACAGAAACAGTCTGCTGGAAAATAGAAACGGTAAAAGGCTGGAGCACACAGGTGTAGGCAGAGACTTTCTGAACAGAACCCTGACTGCACAAGAACAAACACCAAGAAACAACAAATGAGGCTGCAGTGAACTAAAAGGCCTCTGCACAGCACAGGAAGCAACCAAGAGTGAACAGGCAACACGCACAATGGGAAAAGATTTTGCAAACTATTCCTCCAACAGGGGAGCAATATCTAGAATTTATAAAAAAAAAAGAAAATTAGGGGCTGGGGGTATAGCTCAGTGGCATAAACGCTTGCCTGGCAAGCGCAAGGTCCTGAGTTCAATCCCTGGTACCGAAAAAAAAAAAAAAAAAAAAGAAAATTAGAACCCGCAAAATAAAAGATCCGTTCAAAACGTGGGCAACTGAAATTAATAGACATATCTCAGGAGAAGTGCAAATGGCCAGTAAAGACAATGAAAGAAAAAGGGATAACATTGTTGGCCACTAGAGAAATGCAAGTTAGAACAACACTGCGATTCCATCTTACTCCAAGAAATCAAAGAATAGCAAACGCTGGAAAGCTGTGGAGAAAAAAGAACCTTCTACCTTGCTGAGGGGAATGTAAACCAGTATGGGAACCGGATAGGAAATCCTCAAAAGACCAAAACTAGAAATTCCATTTGACTCCAGTATTTCATTTCTAGGTATCTTCTCCAAAGAGTGATAGCCATCATATTACAGCGCCGCACGCACGCACGGGTTTGGAGCAGCGCCGGAGCTGACTCTTGGAAGCAGCCTCAGGCCCATCAGCGGGTCAGTGTGCAGTGCGGTCCTACTTTGCCACGAAGGGAGACGGGTGCACCTGAGACCATAATGTTAAGTGAGCTGAAGCGGACGTGCACGCTTCTCACATGGTATTTCACGTGATTCTCTTATATGACAAACCAAAATATACATAAAGAGCAAAATAAAAGGAACAGGCACCAGGCAGACAGAGCTTTTGTACATGGGGAGAGGATGGTGGTGGTGGGGGAGAGAATGTGGAGAGAATTGGGATGTGCCGTGTGCCTGTGCCAGCTCCCGATGAGGAACTGGGTACGGTGGACAGCAAATGTAGACTCATAAAAAACTGACAATAAAGGGAGTTAGGCACCTTTGCAACTGACCGAGGGGCTCCAGACAGGAGTCAGGTGCATCCCTGAGCTCTCACAGCCGGCATCTGGGAGGATGCGACGCCCCAGCAGAGCAGAGGCATCACAGAGGATGCCGCTTGCGGGAGGGGAGATGCAAGGGCAAAGGAAGCCGGGATTCGTGTTCGGATGCCTTTTCCAGTTTCCCGAGTCTCCTTTGTGACCCACAAGGCCCAGGACACAGGGGCTTTGTGCTGACCGCTGAGTTTCCATAGTGACCCCTGACTCACAGCTCTCCCTACCAAAGGGGCCTCGGTTCACGGGACCAGGGTTCTACTCCAGTCCGGGTCTACTGCTCTGGAGTCGCCCATTTATCCCCCTTGAGGTTGGAGTCCTCAGCTCTAGAGTAGCATGGCCCCTGGGTTCTGCTAATCCCCCAGTTTGTTCACTCTGGCCTGTTTCCCAGAAACCTGAGGTGCCTCTGAGCCCCAAGTGAGTGCTGAATTACAGCAAGTTCTGACCACGAGAAGACCTGCCGAGCACCCTCCCAGCTCCCTCACCGAGTCTGCTCAGCGCTCGGCACCCAGCCCTCTCCCTCAGAACCCTCCTGCCACATGGGCTGTGCAGCGTGAAACCTACGGCCTGCACAGTTGCCCCAGGAGCCAGCTTCTCTCAGCCAGCAGAGATCTGGCTGCACCGACATGTGCCGTCCCTTCAGCCAAGTCGTCTTACCACCTCGATCTCATGTCTCGTCCCGGTAGGGCAGGAGCTGGTGGGATTATACCCACAGTCCTTCTCTTCCACAGGCAAGCAACTCTCTCATTGTACCATGCAGGATATCACTACACAGCAGGACCTGTGTGTTTCTTTTCCTCTCTAATATAATGTATGGATTTAGGGAATTAAAATAATTTCAGTTTTTACAATTGGTGTACTGAACTTTCTCCAACAAGGAACTGAACCCTGGAGTGAGCCTGTAATTCAAGCACTCGGGAGGCTGAGGTGGGAGGATCTCTGTGAGTGTGAAGTCAGCCTGGGGTACATAGTGAGACCCTATCTCAAAGAGAGGAAGAGAGAAAGAAAGGAAAAGAAAGAAAGAAAGAAAGAGAGAGAGAGAGAGAGAGAAAGAACCCTAGAGGAGCTGTAGCTGGAAAACCTTAGTAAGACCCCTACCTTCTTCACTGGCTGGCTACATGTCCTGGAATGAATCAATTAACATTTCTGTTATTCATGCATGGTATAAAGATATAAAGCCCCATCTATTCTCGAAGTTATTGTGAGGTTCAAGAGATAGTTTATGTGAAAAGGCCATACAAATATGAAAACATAAAAACAAATACAAGATGGTGCTATTAGTGCTTATGTCCAGGACTTACAGTGCTTCGTTTTTCTGAACCTGTCAGAAGAATGTAGGAAATTGGTAGGCTTTAACTCCCAGAGTAGGGTCCCCTCCTGCGAGTCCGTGCCCGTGAGCTCCGTAACAGGAGGCTGCACCACATACCTCCAGTCTCTCCACTGCAGCTAAGTTAAGGACTTGCCACAAAAGGCCACAGCAGCCAGAGCTCCGTGAGCCACTGCGCGCCTGTGAGGAGACAGAGGCAGAGGATCTAAGCGGTAACAGCATTTTCACGGAAATTCCACCCTGAGCTCACTCGGGCAGGGTCTCGTCCACTGCCCCCATTTCCAGAGGCTTCTGATGGGTCGAGAGTCTGCTGTTATGACACGAACTGCTTTACAGGCGAGCACAGAGCGCCGCATCAGCGCTGTGTAACCGTCACACCACCACGCCTGTTTGCTCAGGAGCCTAGGGGAGAGGAGACCCTCGCCTGGCGACAGCGATGGGCAGAGCGGGCGTCTGCCCAGCCAACGCCACCAAGCACCTGTGGGCCATTGTAGGGATGGTGCCAGACGCCAGTATCTAAGTACCCAGCACTGAGCTCCTGGCAGCGGTGTTGGGGATTTGTTTTCTCACTAGCTCCCTGGACTAAACTTTCTTACCAGTAAATTAGCTTGGGAAAAACAGATTTCTCCCTATGAAGCTGTCAGATAGGTCCAAAGGGAAGGCTCAGTAAATTAGGGCATGAGATGAAGAACATTGATTACATGAAAATTTAAAAATATGTTCTTAGTCAGGTATGGGCCATGCCTGTAATTCCATCACTCAGGAGGCAAGAGGATCACAAGTTTGAGGCCAATGTGGGCTACATAGCGAGTGAGATACTGTAGGGGGAAAAAATCCTGGGAAGAATCATGCTTAGCAAAGTAAACATAAAATTCACTGGAAGAAAATATTTGACCCATATGCTCCCCAAAAAGGTAGAAAGATGGGAAATAAAAATGTCAAGAACCTGGCCGGGCGTGGTGGCGTACGCCTGTAATCCCAACACTTGGGAGGCTGAGGCAGGAGGATCATTGTGAGTTCCAGGCCAACCTGGGCTACAAAGTGAGTTCAAGGCCAGCCTGAACTGCAGAGTGAGACCCTGTCTCAAAAAGACAAAAAAAGAAAAAGAAAAAGAAAAATTTCAAGAACCATATAGAAAAATGGCCTCATACAGAACAAAAAACATGCAAGTGGTTTTTGACCTTAAGAGAATGCAAAAGGAACCTGCATGGATGTGCTGTTTCCGAGGCTTCGGAGGCAAATTTGAGGACATTTAACGAAGCTGATGAATCACAAGGCAGCCAGCCCCCTGTGGGAAAACTTTAACTCAATATTTCTCTCCTTTCTTTACCTGTTCCACTTCAGTTCCCCTCAGCCACAAAAGCCAACCCTGCACTCATCCGCTTTGGCAGGACTCGGACGAACTCCCCTTGCTTGGGCTGTTCTGGCTCAAGGACACCACTACCCCATCCCCAACCCCACCCCCAACCCCACCCCCGCTCGGGCTGTTCTGGCCCACTGACAGCTACCCTGAAAAAGAGTTTAAAAGCCCATGCTTTGCTCATCTCAGGGGCTACCTTGGTCCTCTCTCAGCCTGCTACTCCCCACCAATAAAGACTTCTCTCATGTCAGAGGTCTGGTCTGGTTCCATATGGTCTCGGTTCTATCAGAAGTGATTTGTGGAAAAAGCAGAGGGCAATAGGGACTCTATGCATGGTGAAATTATAAATGAATTTTTTGTTTACCCAAGCATTCTACATTTAGGAACCAACACCCAGAGAAACACTGCCAAAAGTATAAACAGGTTCATGTCTGAGGAATTCATTACAAAGTTATTTTTGACTGAAAAACAACCCTCGTATTCATCTACAGAGAAATGATGGACACACTACATTCTGTTGATTTTTAAACCTTTGGATTGCTTCTCGGCCTTTTGGCTAAGATCAAGTGTGGAACTTTTGGGGCACCACTATTCCCTGGAGAGCTTGCTAACAGAGAGGCTGCTGGGTCCTAGCCCCAGTGGACTGATTCAGGCTGTCCTAGGTGGGGTCCGAGAATCTGCATTTGCAACAAATTCTGAGCCTGTGTGCTAGCCCGGGTTCCACTCTTTGAGATCTGCTGCTGTGTTTGCCCGGATGATGGGATATTCCTTCCTACCGAACATACATGCTGCATCTAATGTCTGTGACTGAATCAGAGTGGATTCTGGGAGAAACACTCGGGTGCCCCTGCGATGACTCAGCACCCACAAATAATTTCTGTCAATTTTATCCAGATCCGAGGAGAGGCACCCTGGGTGGGATGAGCATCTTTCACAATTTGAAAGCCCAATTTATCTTCATTCTTCCTAGTCCTCTGCTGTCCTGGCCCTTTTTCACCTGTGCTACCTTTTGTTTCCCGGGGCATGGACCCGCCCTGGGCACGCCTTCTGTTTCCTTCCATAAATGCAGCAGCTTTTTCTTTTACCATTGGATGTACACCTGCAGTTCTTTGCTCACCCTGCACAAGAACCTGGAATCCCAGCACTTGGAAGTTGAGGAGTATCGCCACCAGTGTGAGGCCAGCCAGCCTGGGACATTTAGTGAGTTCAAGGTCAGCCTGAACTGTGGAGCGAGACCTTGTCTCAAAAAAGTTTATATACAAATGTTATAATCTTGAATTTGAAATATTAGTATGAATTCATAATTTTTAAATTTTTTTGTACTGAGAATTAAACCCAGAGCCTTCACACTGAACTACATTCCCAACCCCTTTTCACTTTTTATTATGAGATAGGGTTTCACTAAGTCCCTAAATTACCCAGGCTGGGCTTGAACTTGTGTGGGTTTTTGTTTTTGTTTTCTGTTGTCTTTCTTGAGACAGGGTCTCGATATGCAGCTCAGGCTGATTTGACCTCAGTTTGTAGCCCAGGGTGTTCTCAAACTCACAAGGATCCTCCTACCTCAGCCTCCCAAGTGCTGGGATTACAGGTGTGTGCCACCACCTGGCTGGGTTTTAACTTGTGGTTCTGCAGCCACAGCCTCCCAGAATGCCAGGGTTACAGGCAGATGCTATGCATACGGGTAGAAAAAATGGCGCTGAGGAAGTCACTCCTTTCCCTCCATTTAATTTTAAACAGTATGTACGATTCTTCCTGCTTCATTTTCCTAAGAGGGGTAGAAAACAAAATCATAAACCCAGGGCCCTCTGATGCTCCGGGTGAGAGCACAGGCCTACTGGGTCTCCTAGCCTGACACTCCGGCCCCCTTGTCCTGCTTCCACCGTATTACAGCTTCATAAATACACCTTACACGCGATGAGTATAGTCAGGATCAGAGTAAATTCTGGGACACGCATGCTTGTGGAGAGGCCCCACAGTGACTCAGGACCCTATCAGTGATTCTGTCAATCGTACACAGAGACTCAGGGGAAGCATCTAAGAGAAGGTGCCGGGCTTCAGTTCCAGAAAGCCTGATCTACCCATACCTTTGTCTCTCTGTTGCAATTGCTGATGCTACTTTTGTGTGCTGTGACCTGTGTGTGGTGCTTTGCTGTCAGGCCAGCACTTTTCTCTGTCGGTGTTTTATGGTTTATTGGCGTGGACTTGCCCTGAGCACAACTATGCTGCTGCTCACGACCTACTGCTGGATGTGCCCTCGTACAGAAAAGCCGGGTTACATTGGCCAGCTCATCAGTAACACTACCGCACCCCTTTAAAAAATCTTTTATAAAAAACAACACAAAATAAAATATTTTTTGGCTCCATCCCCCCAACAGGCCACCCAGACTGCACCCTCTAGGTGCCATTCCCCACTGAAGGGACCAGGAGTCCGCCGCGGAGGGAAGGGGCTGATCCCAGGTGTGAGGCAGGAAATGCGTAAGCCCAGGAGCATATGTTCAAGGGGCTCGCAGCCAGTTCTCTGCGAGCCAGAGATGTCACACTGAGCCGCAGCAAGAACCCAAACTGCTGTGCACTGAAGCACATCAAATACATTTAGAATAAAGAGTACATCTTGCTATTCAAAGAGGAAAGAAAGAGAAACCAGCTGAATTGGTTTAAAAAATGTCAGTGATTTTCCTACCCTTTTTTTTTTTTTTGGTCTTTTGGAGACAGGGTCTCACTATGCAGTTCAGGCTGGCCTTGAGCTCACTTTGTAGCCCAGGTTGGTCTCACACTCGCAAGGATCCTCCTGCCTCAGTCTCCCAAGAGCTGGGATTATAGGTGTGTGCCACATCACCAGGCTGTTTCCTATACTTGGTCTTGGCAAAAAGGCTAGGAAGTGATGGACCAACTATTTTAAAAATCGGTAAAGAAAAGAGAAATTCATTCATCCTGCCCCTGGGATATAAAGTAGGAGATCAAGGACACCCTCTATAGAAATATTCTATAGTGAATTTGAATGGGAACATCACCATTTCATAACTGCTAAATAGTGGGTTGGGTAACCATCATAACCCACCAATAACTTGACCAGACTAGAGGTAACCAAGGGTTACGTGCCTCTTCCTGAAGGAATAAATTACTCTGGAAAAAGGCTTTGAACCTGAGTTCAACTAAAACTCTCTAGATCTAACAATGTACAGGAAATACAAAGGGAAAAGGAACTTGTTTAACAACACCACGGGAGTGCAATCACAAGATTCACCCTGGGGAACAGCCCCCCCCCACAAGCTGGTTTCTTGAACACAGCGCAGGTGAGAGAACAGAAAGAAGATGGAGGTGAAACCTGTGAGTAACAGAGTTACAAAAGAAACACCAAGTGATTTCACGGAAAAGAACTTGTACCTTTCCTTCTAAAAGGAGAGAGAGATCCAGAGACAGACAGAGACAGAGACAGAGACAGAGACAGAGACAGAGACAGAGACAGAGAGAGAACAAGAAATCTGATCACTGGTAATTTGATAATGAAGAATTACTGTTTTATATGATGATTTAGAATTTTACATTACAAGACCTCTTTTCTTTCTGGGGACATACTGAAATATTTAGAAATGAAATAATATAATTTCTAAAGTTTCTTTCAAAACAATCTGAGAAGGAACGGTAAGAAACACAGTGGTGCAATTGTAGATGTTTAGCAATCCAGCTGGGGGTAAGGGAGGCTAGATCTCTATTATTTGTATCACCTGCTATTTGTTGTGGCGTAAGTACTCCAACTATTTTTTTTTTCTTTTTTGGTCTTTTTGAGGCAGAGACTCGCTATGCGGTTCAGGCTGGCCTTGAGCTCACTTTGTAGGCCAGGCTGGTCTGGAACTCGCAAGGATCCTCCTGCCTCAGCCTCCCAATTGTTGGGATTACAGGCATGCACCACCGCACCTGGCTAACTATTCTATCTAGATGTCCCCCCAGATCTCATATGCTCCCAAGTGGGCCTTTGGGAATGACTGAATCTCTTGGGTGTGTGACACTGGGTCATGGGAGAGTGATACTGGCTTAGGCTTCTGATTCATTTAGCATAGGTCTGGGTGTGGATGATAGGTCTGCTACAGAGGGAAGACCCAGTGTGGGAGTGGGTGGCACCAAACAATGGGCTCAGAGCCCCGACGGAATACAAAGGGAAGGCGGTAAGGGGAGGCTCGCTGTCTCCAGCCTGCCCTGCCGGGGACGGCTTCTCCTCTGCGATGTCCCTCTGCCATGCTGCCTGCCTTGGAGCCAGTGAAGTATGGGCTGAAACCTCTGCAAACTGTGAGGCCAAACACACCTCTCCTCCTTTAACTCATGGGTGTTGGGTGTTGGGTCCCACCAGCAAAAAAGTAACTAAGACACTCACCACGAAAAGCGCCAAGCTGCCAATGCTGTGGTGCACTAGGGCTGGGAGGAGATGCAAGCAGGCTCCAGCAAACCAGGGAAAGTTGCACAGGTTGAGCACCATGGGACAGGAACTGATGTTTTTCACCTCAGTTGGGTACAGGTGACCTCATTTCACTGTCCTGCAGCTTTGAAGTTCTGTTGTGTAATAAAATCATTTTAATCTACATATTAAAGCCAGGTGTGGTGGTACACAGCTGTAATACCAATGCACAATCTCAAGGCCAGATAGAAAGTGTAAGGTCAGCCTGGGCTACATAGCAAGAATTTGTCTAAAAAATGCGGGAAAAGAGTGAAATGAAGACATTAGCTTTCCTTCCCTGGGGAAACATGCAAAATGTGGGTCCACAGGGTGCTAAGGCAGCAAGAAGTTGGAGTTTTCTCAGTTGAGGGCTGTTTTATCTCAGAATGTTTACAGTCCTCGTCTGAGTGAGTAAAGGATTCTTTTTTTTTTATTTTAAAGATAAAAGAATGAAAACAAATATTAACAGACACACAGACATTTACAAAATAACACAAAAACAATAATACAAGCAAAACAGGATTTCAGACAAGGTGACAGGAAATTAACAATGGTGGTTGTATTACATATTGATATCTTCATATTGGTTACTCAGATAAACAAATATAGGTGTGTAAGACTGATCAAATAGTGGAACACTAACTGTTCCTTTCAATAAAGCAGTAGAAGTCAGTAGTACAACTGTCTTAGCTATCCTGTGTATACCTATATACATAATTTTCCCTTCTTTCTTTCTTTTCTCTTTTCCCTCATCCCAGTTGTTCTTTCCTTTTGAGCAGTTTCTTTCCTTTTCACAATATCTATTATACCTTTTAGATCTTATTCACTTTTTCAGGTTCTTACACTAGTGAGACAATACAGTGTTTACACATGTGGGTCTGATGTATTCCACTTATGAGTACGGTCTCTAGTTGTGACCATTTAATTATAAAAGCCCAGAGTTTATCTTTCTTTATGGCTGAGTAATATTCCATTATATAAAAATTCCACAACTTTTTTGAGTAAAGGATTCTTGCTTGCTTTTGCTTTTTCCTAAATCCCAGAGATAAATGAGTGAACTATCATTTTTCAGTTAGGCTGTGCTTATATCCCTATATGAATGCAGGTACACGTGTATATGAATACACACAGCTATGTACACACACACCTCCATACAGGCACACCTCGAGCCCTCGGTGTGACTGAGGATTTGACCTGCGGGTGCGCCTGACCTGGGCAGCGAAGAGTACAGTACAGCTTCATGAGGGTTCACTACAGTGAGAGTGGATGAAGCTTCCTGGAAATAACCTTGGGAAAATCTCACAATCTTCTCACACTGAAACACTCCTAAGTGTGGAGTCTCCTGTTACACTGGGACCTATAAAATAACACGCAGCTTGGCTGGGAAGTCACGCCTTCATGGTTCCACACATTTCAGGAAAGCTTCTCAAAAGCGCTGCACCGGGGCTTGAGGGGGTAGCTCAGTGGGAGAATGCCTGGCAGCATATACTGCGCCTTGTGTTTGGGCCCCAACCTGGGAAAAATAAAAACTCTACGATGTTCCTAGTTAAACCCAGCGAGGTGAAACCTGACTCTTACCACAAGTATAATAGCAGGGCTTGTTATATGCCATGCATTGTTCTGGGCATTTTATACACGTTAACTAAGTCCATCACTTCACCAACACTATGAGGCAAGTGCGTTTTACAGATGAGGAAACAGACAAGGGGGGTTATAACAGCAGAAGACACAGCGGACCCTGGGAGTCCGAGGCCAGAGCTCACAAGTGCAAGCCCTGCCTTACTAATGTAGTGACTGACGACCCCTGTCTCAAAATGGAAGGTAAAAAAGCGCTGGGAGTGTGGCTCAGTGTGAAGACCCTGGGACCACCAAAAAAATGAAGGGGAAGGAAAACACAGTGGAGCAGGGATTCGAACCCCAATAGTTTGGCCATAGAATCTGAACTCTTTGTCTTCGCAGTACCAGGGATGGAACCCAGAACCTTGTCCACGCTAGAAAACATTGTACCACTGAGGTGCATCCCCAGCCGTATGTATATGGTTTTTGAGATAGGGTCTTGCTAAATTATTAAATTACCCAGCCTGGGTTTGAATTTGCAATCCTCCCGCCTCTGCCTCCCGCATGGGATTACAGGCATGTGCCACCATGCCCAGGGCCTGCGCCCAGCTCCTAACCAGCCTGTCAACAAGGGGAGGACTGGCCATAGCACTTGCATCGCTGTCCACCCAGTGGCCCCCGCGGCAGTGCAGAATGGGCAGCGAAGCAGCAGACAGGCTGTATGTACCTCCTCACGGTCGGTCATTCTGAGCGAGTTGCCCGGTCACGCTGCGCTTTGGAGCTCATGTATAAAATGCAGGTCTCTTAAACTGTCCTCAGCACTTCTAATCTAACAGATAAATAAATTTGAGAAGTGGCATTGATCCACTTGCACCTGTTTATTACATTTCCAAGTCCAAATGAGTTTCCTAGTTTGTCTGCAGTGAAACGTCTAAAGTTTATTCACAGAACCAAATCCCCCAGGAGGCTCTCGGCGCTCTAGACCCCACATTTACTGAACTCTGTATTCCCACTGTTCTCCTCCAGAACTGCTCCTTACTCAACTTAAACCCAGTGTGTCACATCTACTTTTAAAATTTTACCCAAACAAGAAGAAAGCACAGGTTCTTGGAAAGCTAAATCCAGTTCTCCAATGAATTTATACCCAGCCGTTATTCACAAGTTACAGTCTATTGTTCGGTTGCTAGTACCTGTCTTAGACACCATCATAAACAATTTTTGATGAGTTAGGATTTTTGATGAGTTAGGATGCAAAGAGAAACTGTGACCACGAATTTATTTCAGACACGTGGCCTGCCATTATCCCATTCCTCTCAGGGATCAGCAGATACTCTCAAAAAACCTATACATCGGAATACTTTACACAGGCCCGGGGTATAGCTCAGAAGCACAAGTGCCTGCCTAACAAATACAAGGTCTTGAGTTCAATTCCTGGTACTGCCAAAAATAGAATATGCGACATGATTATCGTTCTCCGTGGACCCTCAGTTCATGGACTCATTTCATTTTGTGATTGCTCATGTTTATGTCAGATCTGAACTACTTAAAATTACATGAGGAAGTGGCAAATGATTGGATAACATTCAAATATCACCAATACCCCATAAGGGAATGATTTTGTAATTCTATCAAAACTGCAATTGGCTTTGTCAGAAGCAGTTTGTTTTCTAGAATCCATTGCTTCTTTCAAATTGTGGCTCCCTTAGCCTTCAGATATTTGCATTTTCTTTTAATGTTCTGACATTATGGGACGGCAGTGAGGTTAGACTGGACAGATTTATCACCGCCCTTCATATTTCAACGGGACGCACACTGCTCTGTGTGTAAGGATGGCTGGCGCGGGCATCGGCAGTGATCGAGTACGTGATCTGATGTGCATATTGCACATAAATGATAAGTATTAAATATTATCTCATGGCCACCGCCACAGCCTGTGCTTGTTTTTGTCTTAGAAGCTGCACAGAATTTATGCTGGGTTTGAGCTACCAAAGACATGAGCCAAGTCTCCAATTGCAGTATTTCGACACAATATGCCAGCTGCTGCCAAGTCCTCGTGCTAATCTCCTCGGCCTCACCACCCAGTCTGGTGTTTTTCCCGGGCCCCTGGCTTTCGGTTGTTATAACTCTTGGGTATCTTCTTGTTATAATCATTGCTGTTGTTAGCCTTTCACTGGCGTTATAATCACCACGGTTACGCAGCATGTTCTGCACTTTTATAGACGTTAGAATGATGTAGTTTTATTTTTTTATTTTTTGGTATCAGGAATCGAACTCAGGACCTTGCGCTTGCCAGGCAGGCGCCTGTGCCACTGAGCTACATTTTAAATAGGCTGGAATAATATCACAGAGAAGGCTCATTTTCTGCTCTTCAGAGGTGAAGTAGCTACGTAGATTTCTCTTACCACTAACTTGCTTCACACTAATTGTGATGCCGTGCTAAGAAATTTACATGCACGGGCAGGGACGTAGCCCCGGGGTAGAGCACTCGCCGGGCACGTGTAAGCCTTGCTTGGATCCCTAGTGTACAACATTAAAGAAACTAAAGGCAAGAAATTCACAAGTATTACATTACGTCGTACTCAAGGTAGAAACGTCCATCTGCATTTAACAGGCGATACACTGAAATACGGTGACAGCCGTCAGTGTTTTAAGGCGACACGGCGTTGCACGCACAGAGCTGCCCCTCAGTCACGCGGGCGAAGGACGCGCGGCAGCCGAGGGATCGCCGAGCCCCGGCGGCAGCGGAGGAGCCGGATCCGGGTCCGCTCCAGGGCGTGGGCTGAGGCACGCGGGAAGGAGGGCAAAGCAGGGGCACCGGTCCTGCAGAGCTCCTCACGCATCGGTGTGAAATGTTCCCTTTCGCTGTACTGAATGCTTTGCTCCGGGGGAAATTCCAGCGCTCTCAGACGGTTTCCAGCGCTCTCGCACAGGGCACAAACCGTCCTTTTGGTTCCGATGCTCCCAGGCCCAGCCCGGCGTGACAACAGAACCCACGCTCCACGCTAGTTCCCGCAGGCCTGGACTGGGCAGGGCGGGGGAAGGCCAGCTCCGTCCAGCCTTCGCCGGCTGGGCTGGGGGACCCTCGCCGGCGGTCGCGGTGCCCTGGACCTTCCGGGCCGCCCTGCTCTCCCGAGGCGCAGGCGCGGTTTGCCCTCCGCAGCGGCTGAGGGTGCTCCAGCGCGTCCTGGGCTCCTAACCCCGTGCTCTGCCCCCCTCTGGCGGACATTGCTGGCAGTGCACCATCAGCTCTGCGCGTGGACCTTGGGCCTGCCGGCTGCCCTTCCTAAAAGCATCACCTTCTGTTAAGGGTCCAGCTGCAGGAGCAAAGATTGGATGAAAAGGACTGAGCTCACTTTCTTACCATCATCCAACGCCACAGACAGCGGGAGACACTGCATCAGTCCGTTTTCTGTCGCTAAAATGGGCCACTTGCCTGTTGGAAAGAGGGCTGCGCAGCAGAGGGTGAGCGGCGGCGAGGGAGTGAGGCTTCCTCGGTATTCACGTTTCTCACGTTGCTGAGTGAGTGCTGCCTCCTGTGAAATCAGCTGTAGCATTAGATTCTCGTAGGAGCGCAAGTGCTATTGTGAACTGCACAGCAAGGGATCTAGGTTCCATGCTCCTCGTGAGAATCTAATGCCTGATGATTCGAGATGGAGCTGAGGTGGTGATGCTAGTGCTGGGGAGGGGCTGCAAATGCAGATGAACATTAGCAGAGAGGTTTGACTACACAGAGACTATAATACATCAATTGTGGGCGGACTCATGCAAAAGCTTATCAGAAACAAGGTATAGGTGTTACAGGGGCAAATGGGTGATGTCCTTCCATTGGACTGCTGCATCTGGTGCAGGCTTTAAATCAGCACCCAACCTTTACATTAGCCCTGGTGTGGCTGGCCTATTATTTTATTTACCATTTATAGTCACCCTGCTTTCCTGCATTGTGCACTTGTCTCAGTCACAGCTTTGGTAAAGCCTACGAGTTAATCTGAATCACAGTGAATAAAGCACAAACATCCCTGAGAAGCCTTGGAAAGACTCAATGTGGAGAAAGCAGAAGACATCAAGATGAACAACAAAAAGAAAGCTACATTTACAAAAAAAATACTAAGAGTCCTCCCAAATGGTAGATTCACCATGATGTACAATTCACATTCTCTTAGCCTGCTTTGTACAATATGTAGCAACCAACTCTTCCATGAAGCCGTGAAACCTTCAAAACCTCTTTGCTGCATGGAGACCAAGAACCCTGCACTAAAAGACAAGCTTTTGGAGTTTTTCAAGAGAGGAAAATGTGAGCACAAAGAACAGGACCGATTGCATGGAAGGTACCACTCCGTCAAGTGTGACTGTGCTGAGGTCATCACTCCTATTGGCTAAATGGGTGGCTACTGTGGTGGAGCGCTTCACTGTGGGTGAGGAATTGATCCTGCATGCTGCGGAGGGCATTTGTCATGAACTGTCAGGAGAAACTTTACTGCTGGCACTATAATCAGAGGAGTTGATGAACTAGCAGAGGATATAGAGACAGAACTGCTAAAGGGAATTAATGACCCACTGTGCAACACAATTCCAGTCGACAAGCCTGCTGATGTTCACAGCAAGACAACAGTGCTGGTTTGGATGTGACGTATTTTTCAGGACAATGTGCACGAGGGTATGTTCTGTGGGCTTTGTTGCCAACCAGCACCACAGCTACAGAACTATCCAAGTCTTTGATTACACATTAGGAAAGCTGAACTGGTTATTTTGTGTCAGTATATGCAGGGGTGGAGTGGCTGCCATGACTAGATGGCTTTCTGGTCTCACTCCTCAGGTCAGAGGTTGCTTCTTAATGGGAATCTATGCACTGTGTCCTCCATGGAGAAATGCTGCCTCACCAGAAATTGTCACTTGAACCTAACACTTTGCAGGATGTGATTATAGCTATTAACTATATTAAGGACAGGCCCTTAACTCATGTCTGTCCCTGCAGCACTCTGAGGAGATGGAGACAGAGCACACTTTTCTCCTCTTGCACAGAGAAGGGAGGTGGCTTTCTAAAAGTAGATCACTGGCCAGAGCTTTGAGGTATAAGAGCTACTTCCAGGATTTGTTTTTTTAAAGAAGTCACAAAATAAAAGACCCCATCAACAAATGGGCAAGTGAAATGAACAGAAGCACCCGAGGAGAAGTACAAATGGCCAACAAACATATGAAAAAATGTTCAACATCTCTGGCCATTACAGAAATACAAATTACAACAATGCTCAGATGTCATCCTATACCAGAAAGAATGCCAATCAAGAAGTCAAAGAGTAACAAATGCTTGCTGGGGCTGCAGTGGAAAAGAGCCCCCTACATTGTTGGTAGGAATGTAAATGGGTAGAATCACCGTGGAAGTCAGTCAGAGATTTCTCAGAGAACTAAAATTAGAAACTCAACAATACCCACCTAATCCCATATCTTCCCCAAAGAGATAAAGACATTGTATTATAGCAATGGATGCATACCCATGTTTATAGCAGCACAATTGATAATAGCTAAATCCTGGAGGCAGCCCTCCTGCTCACCAACAGCTGAATGGAGAAAGTGTAGTGCCCCTACAGAATGGAATACTACTCAGCTATAAAGAAGGTAAACTCAAGTCAGTTGTAGGAAAATAGATGCCTCTGGAAAATATAATATTGGGTGAAATAAATCACCTTGCGGTATCTCTCTTTTGAGTAAGGTAAAGCACAAAGAGCAAAATGAAAGGCTGATAGAAGGAAATGAGGGGCTAGATCTCTTGCAAATGAGAAGGGATCTGGGAGACCAAGGAGGAGAGGAGGCAGAGAGGGGTAGGGCTGTGTGAAAATTTAAGGGATGCTGTGCACAGACACCAGATACCTACAGGGGATGTAAGTGTGTGCTGTCAACATGGCTGAGCATAAGAACAAGAGCAGAAATGAGAAAACAGAGTTTGCGGGGGGCAGGGGGTGCACAGCAGCGGGAGAGGTCTAAGAAGCAAACAAGCCTCCCCACGTACATGTACCGGGTCCCCAAGATGAGCGTAAACTTCATGTCGTGCAAACATGCACTAATAAAATTAAAATTAAAAAAAAAGAAAAACAGTCATATTTGGCAGCGCATGTTAGCAACCCTGAATGGGTCACAAAACCTGTTTACTTGTGTGACATATTCAACCTGCTCAACTGACTCAATCTGTTACTTCAGGCAAGAATGATAATTGCTCAAGTGAAAGGGGCTGCGAACCTGTGATTATGGGGGCAAGGAGTAAGCACTGAGATTTGTCACACATTTTTATTTGTTTATTTAGGTTCTGGGCATCAAACTCAGGACCTTGTGCCTGCCAGGCACTTGTGCAGGCACTTGTGCCACTAAGCTATCTCCCCAGCCCATACATTTTAAATATTAGCAGAGGTTTTGAGAAAGACTGAGCTGGGGCCTTCTCTCTCCCAGCTGATGCATGATCACTGATCTCAGCTTTCAAGTGTTTGAGGGTTGGGGATATTGCTCAGTGGCACAAGTGCCTGCCTAGCAAGTGCAAGGTCCTGAGTTTGAGTCCCAGTACCAAAAAAAAAAAAGAATCAACTGTTTGAGTATTATTTCCCAACCACAAAATATCCTTGAACTTGGAAGGAATGGATCTGTGCAGAAATCAGCCAGGTAAATTGTCTTTGTCCCGTAAACTCAGGGCTCCCATTCGTTCTGCACTGTGGTGAGTTGTACAACATTTCATTGCATATGTCAATGTAATAATAGTATAAGTAAAGTGCATTGTAAATGTAGTGTGCCCGGGTCATCCCTAGACCATCACTTCTCCCCTATCTTTGCCTCAACTTTCCCCTAGTCCTTGGAAAAATTCTCCTCCAGGAAACTGGCCCCTGATGCCACATGGCTGGGGGCCACTGCTCTAACAAATCCTGCCATAGCCAACTGATAAAGAGAAAAGGTTATCTTGGCTCACAGTTTTGGAGGGTCAGTCCATGGTTACTGTGCCTGTAGTGTGGCAGCACAGCGTGGCAATGGCACATGGCAGGGTAAGCTACTCACCTGATGGCCAAAGAGACTGGAAGTCCCACCTTTCCCTCTGGGAAGCATATCCCCAGTGACCCCAAAACTTTCCACTGGATCCTACCTCTTGAAGTGTCCACCATCTCCAATAGTGCCAAGCTGGGATCCAAGCTGTGAATGCATGGAGTTCTGGGAACATTCTGGATCCTAACTATAGTACATGCCAATCTTGCTCTCTTAGAAGTGCTTATATCTGCCTTTCAGGCAAGACACAAAGGGCTGTCTTATGGGTCTCAAAACTGAAGAGTATGTTACGGTGAGCAGTGCATCCCTTTGGCAATTGACAACCAGAAAACTTCTCTGGCTTCCTAGAGCTTCATTAAGCCACAGGTTCAGGGTCCTCACCTAGAGAGCTGAGCCCTGAAACTCCGAAGATTTTGCCATAAGTCTGTCAGTGACCTCTACCCGCAGGTCAGATACATCGCCTAAATGCTCAAAGGGAGCTCTGTAGTGCCAGGGTTTTAGTTTCTGGAAGGATTCTGGTGGACTGAGGAGAGGAGGAAACACAACTGGCTAGTAGCTTGGACATGCCCACGTGAAGGACCCACTTTGAGCTTGCCCAAGGTTCCAGACCCATGGAGTAGCACTCCAGCTTCTCCTCGCAGTGTGGTTAGTGGGGGCACTTTCTTCTGAGTGGATAATTAGAAACTCAGAGATACGGGAAGGTCTGCACCTCACATAACACAAGGTCTCACAAATACTGGTGACCGTCAACCACATGCTCCGCAGAACAGCATCGGGGAAAGGTAGGCTGTTTTTCATGCCTGTGGTCCTCGCTCTTCCCTGACTAAGAGCCTGTGGCCCAGTGATCTCCCACAACAGAAACTGTCAAAGTGTGGCCTGTGGTTGAAGCTGGCCTGGCACCTTTTTTTGTATAGCCCCTGAGTAATGGATGCTTTTTACAATTTTAAGTGGTTGAAACAAATCAAAAGAAGAATTTCATGACACATTAAAATTATTTGCAATCAAAACTTGCTTTGTCTGTAAGTAAGGTTTTACTGGAATACAGCCTGATCCGTTTGTTTGTACATCATTTGTAGCTGCTTTAATATCACAGCATTGAAAAGTTATAACAAAAGCCATTCGCCCCCATTGGTCAGTAATAGTTCCTATCTGGCCCTTAAAAGTTTGCTGAGCCATCTCCTAGAATACCTGGTTTTTCTAGTTCATCACAGACTTCAGAACCCAGTTAGATGGAGGAAAGAACTTATAATGAAGTCTCTTGGGGCATGAATTCACATTGTGAAAACCCCAACTGAGAATTTTGGATTTAATCGAGATTTTGGATTTAGCCCATGGGAAGATCGCAGTGTTAGTGCCAAGATCAAAGAGTGACGCAGCATCGGTGAGCAGAAAGAACAGAATGAGACACTTGGGAGGGAGACGGTGGTGTGGATTAACAACTGAGGGCTGGAAGGAAGAAGCAGCCAGGAAGAACTTGCTTCTGGTACACGCCGGGGACAGCGGCAGAGGGTGGTAGACAGGCTAGGCTGTAGGCAAAGACATGGAGACAAAGAGGCCAAGGCCGGAAGCAGAACGCAGGCACGAGGCCCTGACAGCCCGTGCCCCAAGACATCTGAGCACTTCAGAGGGAAGTGAGACCGTTCCAGGGCATCACGCTCAACCCAGTGACTGTACGGGTAGATTTGCTTTCCAGTAGCATCTCTAAAAACACAACTTAGTACTTGACATATTATGGACATGCAGCACAAAATGGACACTGTAGTGAGTAGTTTAATGGGCGTTGTTTGTAAACTCAGGAGAAGAAATGCTTGGATTTTTTTTTTTTTTTTTTTTTTTTTTTTGTGGTACCGGGGATCGAACTCAGGACCTTGTGCTTACCAAGCAGGCACTTGTACCACTGAGCTATTTCCCCAGCCCCCTCAGGAGAAGAAATGCCTGGGGGAGCCTTCTCGTAATCTTCCCACCATAGTCACGGCCGTACTCAGGGCCTCAGGGTTCCTTGCTGTACTTCTCCACAGGATTGAAATTAACTGGTATGAGCAGAACCGTTAAGGAGAGGAAATCACCATAATTTTCCAAAGTAAATCAGGCTACATAATTGCTTCTACAAAATTGTATCAGAAGATAAGTTATGATCAGTTTTGCAGAGTTCCCTGAGCAAATAAGTTTACTGCTGGAAAGGGGAAAAGTACAAAGTTAATCTTTTCAAGAAGGAAGTACACTTAACAATGAAAGCTTTATAATATTACTCGATCCTGACAGAGCACTGTCTCCATTATTCAGGGCTCATCTTCAGTTAGTAAAAGTATTAGCAATTCTGGGTCCAAATTCCACTTGATCTTAGCCAAAAGGCTGAGAAGCGATTCTAGGTCCAAATTCAACTTTAACTTCCAAAAGCAAACTTCAGTGGAAGGATTAGCTGGTTTTTGTATTTTACATTTCCATTTTAGGGTGGAGAAATGTTTCTATAAGAGTAGTTTAAAGGGGGCATTTATCTTTGTAATAGGTAGAATGTTTTTTACATCACTGTGCAAGTTTGCTTTGCATACATTTGAAGATAGCTACCTAAAATGTTTGTAAATGTTTAAGTTTTTCTTATCCCCCAGCATTTCTTACACTACTCTTAGTTTGTCAACTTTCTAGTATAAAACTTACTTTCTTAAAATACTTTTAAGATGTTAGTGCAAGCCTGGTGATATGCACTGATAACCCCAGCATTCTTTCAGGCTGAGGCAGGAGGATCACAAGCCTGGGCAACTTAGTGACTTCGTGAGACTCTGTTCCAAAGTAGAAAATTGAAAAGGTGCTGGGAAGTGAGGTAATCCTTGTAAGCTACAGACTCATAACCTATAAAATAGGACTGATATTATAATAAATGATGCTTATGTGTCACCCATAAATATATAACATATATTAATCCCCACTGTAAATGCATAATATATATTAACCTGCACCTTATAAGATGTTTAGAAGGATAATGGAAGGAAAGCAATCATACTTACGTAGTGTTTTGCACACAGTAGGCACAAGGAAACATAAACTATTGTTCACTTCACTTCCCTAACAATCTCACGTCCTAGACTGTAATGAGGAGGCAATTTGTTACTTTTTTATGATAACAATAATGACAATAATAAACACTACAATTTAGTAAGTTTGTTACATAACAAGGACCTGATATGTTGCCTGTCACTTAATCCACAAAGAACTCCATGGAATGAGTATCGTCATTTCCACTTTATAAATTAGGACCCCTGATTCAAAGAAATATCTTTCCTAGAGTCTCATAGATTGTAAGTGTTAACCCTAGAATTAAATGCAGATATGTGTTTCTAGAATACAGACTATGTAGTCTGTATTCTAGAAACAAACAGGTTTTTGTGGAGGACACCTGGGTGACTTTCTTTGAAAGAGGGGCAGTCGGCTCCCTTTCAGCTGAGCCTGACCCTATTTCCATGTACTGATGTGCACAGAGCTGGCTGGGGCTTTTCCTTACCCCTTCAATTGGCTTTAAGCAATGCCTATCAGTCTAGCTGAGGTGCTGCTGGTAGTCTTTGGAGATGGCAGGTGTGTTTCCCCGACCCCATTGTTCTCATGGGTGAGGCAGGATGTGTGAGCCAATGTTCCACACTGTTGGCTGGGATTGATCCTCGGGAATAGAGGCTATGACTTCCTGGGGCCTCAAAGATCACACATCAGAGCTGAAACACCGACCCCAAAGCATTAGACACTATCTCAATTATGTTATGCAGATTACTCTTTCTGCATGCCCTTCTCCCTGCATGTGGCAGAGGTGATTTCAGGCCTCCTCCCTGGCCCAGCTCAAGGCACTCATGTATTTCCCACCACTCTCACAGCCACTCATCCTTAAGCCACTCCCTTCCTCATGAATGAATAAAAACTGGATTTGGCCCTGGGTCGAATAGCCACCATCATGGCTGGACACGGGGCCCCTTGGCTCACCATAACTACACATACGCCTTAGTGTCTTTATTCTCACCATGAGTTGCACTAGAAGTGGTAGATTGGAATTAACTTGCTAGAACTCCAATAAGTTTTCATGAGGTTACAAATACTACCTTCCTGGGCCAGGAGGAGGACTCAGAAGGGCTCTCTATAAGTTTTAATTCAAATTTCTAATTAAGAACACAAAAAAGTTATCAAAAAAGTTACCCCAAGACTTCTGGTGGCTACTGGAATGGATCCTAGAGGCTAAAGATGAGACATCCATCCCATAGACTGAACACGAAAAGTACATGAACAATTGAGGTGGGTGTGGTGGCACACGTCTGTGATTGCAGCACTCTGAGAGACTGAGGCAGCTGCATCACAAGTTTGAGTCCAAACTAAGCAACTTAGTGACTTAGCAAGACCCGGTCTCAAAATAAGAATAATAAAAATTAAACAGGGCTGGAGTTACAGCTCAGTGAGAAGGCCCTACTTCCATTCTCTCATACTAGGAAAAAAAATCAACAGTTCAATTATTTTATTTTTTAAATAATTCCCTGGGTACTTTTGGAGGTTACTAAAGTACTAGCTCATTATCTTAAAAACTGGTGAAAAACGGGGGAGAATCAACTATTACTTATTTGTTTTTTCAGTCTGGGTAGAGATCAGCAAACACTGGAGAAAAGCATTCTGGGCAACCGTGAAGGTCTCCCAAGGCTCCTACTTGGTGTAGCCATGAAAGAGGCCACAGGATAGACCCCAGAGAGGGGAGAGTATTCCAAGATGGGGTCAGAAGGGAAGTCGGGGGACGCACTGCAGAGCCCACGAGGCCTCTGCAAGGACTCTGGACTCTACCTTGAGGGAAACAGGAGCTGTAGGTGCTGCAGCAGAGTTTTGAAAGAAGTAACATGACCAGACTTACTTTCATGTGCTCGAGTTGATGACTGTGCTGAGACTGAGCTGACAGGAGAACTAAAGTAAAATTGGGGAGACCCATTAAGAGGTCCCAGGTTGATGACCCAGGTTTCAGGTTCAGTAAATAGAAGCATGTGTCACCTTCAACAGAGAGGAGAGAGACAGAGAGAGACAGAGAGACAGAGAGAGAGAGAGAGAGAGAAAACCCTAAGAGATGCGAGTCTGAGAGAGAAAACCCTAAGAGATGCGAGTCTGAGCAAAAGCTGGGTGAGGAAGAACAGGAGCTCAACTTGGCCATATTAGCTTTGGGACATTTATTAAACAGCCAGGTGGGCATCTGGATTAATGGGGTCCAGAAGCCAGGGCACTTGTTTGGCTGAAAAAAAATTATTTAAAAAAGAAGGTAGTCTTATCCTGCTGACATGTTAAGAAAGCTCAGCACTGAGAAGGGGCCTTTGAACTTGGTGACATGCAGACCACTTAGGTATCTGACAAGTGCAGCTTTAACTGGCACAGTGAAGGCAAAAGTTTGTTTAGAGAAGGTTCAAGCAGAAAGAGAGAAAGTGAAGTGCAAGCACTCCTTTTGCAGAGTTTGCTGGAAAGAGGGGGAAATAAAAAAATGGTGGCTGGAGGAGGAGGTAGGATCTAGAATGAGTTTGGTTTGACTGTTTTTGAGGCTGGAGGAATAACATGTTTATACCCTCAGAAGAAAGATATAAGAGGGGGACACTGCCAGTGTGAGAGCGGAACCGAGGAGGGACTGTGCCCCGGACCCACTGGCTTTGTCAGGAGCATGGCAGCTCTGGTATGGGACAGAGGAGTGTGCCTGCACAGAGGCAGGTTGGAGACCGATGCTGCACAGCCGGCTGCAGGGAGACCTGGGTGTACAGAAGGCAGAAACAGCTTCAAACGCCTTCTAGAATGTCAAGCCAGGTGCACAGTCCCGCAGGAGCTCTGAGAGGCGGCTCTGTTCTCCAGCCAGAAGTCTGACCTCAGATTTAGGTTTGCTCTGGCCCCGGAGCGCACGGGGTCGGTTCACAAGGCTGTATGGAGTCCCCTTGCTCCTCGAGCACCACCAGACTTGAGACTCCGGAGAGCCCCTCCTTATACCAAGGCCCCTCCTGTGTGTCTCCTGCTGAGAGCACCTGCTTCTCCACCGCCCCTCTTCCCCAGGGTGGCAGCTTCAGGCCTAAGCAGTGGACACGAGCGGCTGCTGGGCTGCAGTGAGGTCTGATGAGAGCTACCATTGTAATGTTTTAGGGGCAGGGGGAGAGGCTTCATCTCCAGTATTAAGTCCGGGCTACCTACTTCACATTTACGCTCCCCTAAAATGCAGTGGGATGAGGGCGTGAGAGCCCGGGAGCGTTTGCTCTGGGCTCACCGTCTCTGGGAAGGCAAACACTTGAGGTAAAATATGTTCCCAGGGGAAAAGAAAGATCGGATGTAGAGGGGCCGGTGATATAGCTCAGCAGCACAAGCACCTGCCTGGCAAGTGCAAGGTCATGAGCTCGATGTCTGGTACCAAGAAAAAAAAAAAAAAAAAGAACAGATTTAGAGAAAGAGTAGTTAGGAAAAACAAGCCTAGTACAACTGTCCAATTAAATATAGCACGCAGTAGTTTGAATGTATTTATACGAAGAAAATATTCGTTATTCAAAATGCAAATTTAACCGAGAATCCTAGACTTGGATTGGCCGCGGTTAGTAACCCCCCTCCGGGGCAGCAGTCTGCTCTAACCCTGGACGCCTTCCCTCCTTCGCTGCCCACGCTGCTGTGCGACCCAGCAGAGCGAGAAACCGCACCGCAGGCGGACACAGGGAGAAGTGAGGGACAGAGGAAAGAGGCCTGCGGGAAGAGGGGGAAGACGGGAAGAGAGAAAGCAGCGGAGAGCGGCCTGAGAGAGACAGGGAGAGACAGCAAGGGGAGAGGGCGCGCCGAGGAGGGCACGCGATCCCGCCCTGGAGACCAGAGAGGCCAGAGTGCGGGGAGAGCGCAGGAGAGGAAGTAGGGGAGACTCGCGAGTCTTTGCGCGCTATCGGGGGTCGCAGCTGCTTCCTGTTTGCATCTAGTGAGTTATTAATAGCAAAGTTTGAGGACAGGCTTTGTGCCCAGGGCACCGTTACGCCGTGTTGCCAGCTCTGACTCAGTGGATTCCCTGCCCCACGAGCTACTGGTGCCTAGGTCCCCAGAGACAGCGGGACAGCCTCATCTGGGGCGTCACCGCGAGAGGTCCCTTATGTGAAAAGTAAGTTCTATCCTTTTTTTGGTGGTACAGGGGACTGAATTCAGGCCCTTCTCACTAAATGATATCCTGAGTCCTTTGAAATTTTTGTTTTTTACTTTTAAAACAGGATCAGCTGGGTGTGGCGGCACACTCTTGTAATCCTACCATTGGGCAGGCTGAGGCAGGAGGATCACTAAGAGTTTGAGGCCCGTTTGGTCTACATAGTGAGCTCAAGGCCATCCCAGACTCCAGAGTGAGACCTTGTCTCCCCTCAAAAAAAAAAAAAAAAAAACACCCACAAAAAGCAAAAATGCAAGAAAAAGACAGAATCTTGCTAAGTCACTAAACTGCCCAGGCTAGGCTTGAACCCACGATCTTCCTGCATCAGCCTCCCAGAGGGCTACCACCACCCCTAGATTATCTCTTTAAAAAAAAACAGTGTTTTTACTATAGAAGAATTTTAGACTTATAGAAGAACAGCAGCAAAAATAGCGAACTCCCCCACCAGTTTCCTCTTAGCTAACATCTTACACAGTGCACTTATTACAATTAATGAAGCAATTTTGATACATTACTAAGGGAAGCCCATACTTTATCTCGACCCCTCAGTTTTTACCTGATAACCTTCTTTGTTCCAAGATCTACACATTTAGTCGTCCTCTTTCCCTCGGAGTCTCTAAATGGGCGGTTGCTTAGACTTTCCTGGTTTTTAGTGGCCTTTACGGTTTTGAAGGGTGCTGGTCAGATGTTTTGTATAACGTCGCCCGAGTGAGGCTTGTCTGATGTTTTTCTCCTGACTGGGCAAGGATTTCTGCCTTTTGAGGGAAACCCACAGAAGGGGAGGCCCGCGCTCATCATGTCAGAGCAAAGGTACATGTGAGGTATGCTCAAAATATACAGTAAATGTTTAAATCTTTAAACATTTATGCAGTAAAAGACATATTGCTACTAACCGCCCCCCCAGTACTCTCGCCCACTCCCAACACTCCTCCCATCATTCCTGCCCCTTTCTGAGACAGCTCTAGAAGTCCTCTTCTGGGTTACAAGGAGTGATCAAAAATATGGTGAATGCGGGTTCCCCTCGCCGTCCCACAGAAGGGCGGGGTTGTCAAAGCATTATCGCGTATCCTCATCCATCGGGTTCAGTGGACCTGGCACCAAGCAGCTTCTGACTCTTCCCCAAGTTGGAATGACCGCGGGAGGGAAAACGTTTTTAATTGATTCAGGACATAAAGGCGGCCACCATAGCACAAGTAAAGATACTCGTGGAGAAAAAGAAAGGACTGCCAGACCTGCTTCAGAAAGTGGGAAGAGGGGCGGGTCAGTGTGTGTGAAGAAGGGGACATGTTTGGAGGGTAGTTAATGGCAATGCGTCTCTGACTGTAATAATTTTTAAAACTTTAAACATTCACCATAAGCTTCCATCACACCTCACACTTAGGAACGTAAATGACCATGGATGGCGTTGACCTTAATCTCTTGGCGGAGGTATACTGCTCACGGTCCCCTCTGTAAAGTTACTCCGATCTGTGCCTGTTCGCACTGCCTTGTTTGGAAGGAGTCACTCCGCGCTCCTGGAGGGCGCCTCTGTTGGCGAAGGGTCTGGTGAATTATCTGCAAGCCTGCTGCACAGGGAATTTGCATATTCACCCTTATTTGTTTACTTATTGGATTATTTCTTTATATCAGTTTGGACTCATTAATATTTATTTTATTTTATTTTATTTTTGCCCTTAGACAGGGTCTCGCTATGCAGTTCAAGCTGGCCTTGAGCTCACTTTGTAACCCAGGCTGGTCTCGAACTTGCAACGATCCTCCTGCCTCAGCCTCCTAAGTGCCGGATTACAAGTGTATCATCGTTTCTTGACTGACACACACATTTATAGATATTTCCGTACGTATCCATCTGTGTATGACTCCAGCAGCCTTTGTTTCCTTGCTGTCTGTACCACTCTCCAATAGCCAGAAACCTGGCTCTCGGAATCTACCATTCATTTACTTAATCCCAGTAGACGTTCATAGTGATTTCAGAATTTTAAATGTATGTGATCCCAAGAAACACATTTAACAGCCAGAGTACAGTGTGTATGTACAGTCCATTTGTTTTTCGGTGTTGTTTTTCATAGTAGGGATTGAATTGAGGGCTTTTGCACGTGCTATGCAAGCAGTGCCCTGCCACTAAAGCACACCCCTGACCGGTTCTAAAAATTTTATTTTAACACAAGACCTCACTCGTTATATTGCCCAAGCTGGTCTTGAACTTACGATCCTTCTGCCTCAGCCTGCTGAATAGCTGGGACTGCAGGAGTGCTCACCACACCTGGCTCACCACTACCCTTGGTCTCTGTTCATTCCAAAGTGAATCAGCTCAGTCAGTATCTCCTCTCTCTCCCCAGTCCCTGAAGTACTCTATACTCTTCAGTTTGTAGTCTATCCTGGCACCCTGCCCTCAGCAACACCCTGAATGACTTTTTAAAATTGTTACGCTAATATTCATCCTGTGTGCTGTAAAGTCCTGTGGGTTTTAGCAAATACAGAATGCCCCGTGTTCACAGCTACAGCGAATATAACCGTTACCAGCATAAAATCACCCTTTCTACTCCACCTGTACAACCTTGTGCCCTCCAGCTCATCTGATTGCTATCTGTGCAGGTTTTGCATTTATCAGGGACCTGGCCGGGATCTCCAGCCGCCTGTAAGAGGGCCGTGGCAAAGGGTGAAATAAGAAACAGAGACAAATGTAGTAAAGCAGGAAGGAGGGCCGGGAGGTCAACGCCTCAGGGTGGACAGAGGCAAAGACACTTGAAGACAGCCAGTTTACTGGGTGTACACAATGATAGAAGGGCCTGGCGGGAGATTCAAGGTGGTGGAGACTCAGAGGTCCATGGCTTCTCCAGCAACAGGTAGTCCTGGGGTGACACAAGAGAGCCGAGAGGACCCCATGTTGCGAAGGATCTTAGAGGTTTTAGCTTAGTCTTAGTGGGCGGGAGAGGATGGCCCATCCCTAAAGAGTGAATGGGAAATGTCAAAAGGCTGCTGCCTATCATCCCAATCCTTCTATCCCTCGGGGAAGTATGCAAAGATAGGCAGTCCCCCAACAGCACGCGCAGAATGTCCTACAAATAAAATTGTACCCTGTGTAGCCTTTTCAGAGCAGCTTGTTTTCCTCAGTAGTATGCATGTAAGATGCACCTCTTTTGTTTTGTTTTGTGACAGCTGACAGCTCATTGCTTTTTATCCCAGAAGAGTATCCCTCTGTGTGGATGTGCCAGGGCTTGTTTACACATTCACCTGTGGAAGGGCATATTGATACTGTGGTTTTAAAATTGTGAACAAGCCTGCCATAAACACATTTGGATTTTTGTGTGGTCATAAATTTTCAATCAGTTTGGTAAACACCTGGAAGCACAATCGCTAAATCATCTGGGAAGTCTATGCTTTGCAGAAAATGCCAGACTTTCTTCCGGAGTGACCTATCATTCTGCATTCCCGCCAGCAATGAATGACAGTTCTTTCTACTCTTCACCCTAACCAACAAGTATTAGTGTCACTTTAAAAAAATCCAGCTGTTCCAAAAAGTATGTCATGATGTCTTAGTTTCGTTTTAATTTGCAGTGACAAATGACATCTTTTCATATATCGATTGGCCTACTATATATCTTCTTTGGTGAAGTGTTTAGATATTTTGCTCACATT
The DNA here is from genome assembly GCA_004027595.1 of Dinomys branickii. NCBI lineage: Eukaryota > Metazoa > Chordata > Mammalia > Rodentia > Dinomyidae > Dinomys > Dinomys branickii. Next base: position 6,950 of record PVLD010012186.1, on the reverse strand, counting down.
TTTAATGAAGAAAAATTCACGTAACATAAAATTCACCATCTGAAGTTAGAATTCAGTAGCTTTAGTACATTCACAATATTGTATCTAACTATCACCAATGGCTAGTTCCAGAAAATCTTCATCACCCCCAAAAGAAACACATTTATAAAAGATACTCCCCAGTGTTTCCTCTTTGTATCACTGGCAGCCACTGATTGATGTCCTGCATCTTTTTGACATTTAGTGTAAGTGGAATTATGTACTAGGTGGCCTTTGTGTCTGGTTAGTATCATTAGCCCAATGCTTTCAGGATTTGCCCACATTGCAGCACGTGTCAGCAGCTCATTCCCTTTCAGGCTGAATTATATTGCATCGTCTGGATACACCACAATTTGTTTATCCACTTATTAGTTGATGGTATCAGATTATTTCCGTTTTTTTACTATTGTGAATAACGATGCTACGATTTTATGTCTATAATTCTGGTTTTTTATTTTACAGAGAATAATAAAAAAGAATAATATCAATATACCAACAACATAGACAAAAATGAAACAAAGCCAAAACAATAAAAATGATACAGGGTTTCAGAACAAAATGGGGGGAATTACTAGTGGTTGTTATATTACATATGGTTATCTTCAGCAAAGTTGCCCAGATCGCCAGATGTAAGAATGCAAGACTGAGCAAACCATTAAAGAGAGTAAATAATAAAAACCAAAGAAAACCACATTAGAAACAAACAGTTTCACTAGACAGGATGGTAGGAACTCACCAGTGGTTGTTATATTGCATATCGTTGTCTCAAAGTTAGTTGTTTAGATTACCAGATATAAGCTCACAAAACTGATCAAAAAGGAAAAAAATTAGGCATTAACTGTTCCTTTCAATAAACCACTAGACATCAGCAGAACAGTTATCCCAGGTATCCATATATTTTTCCTGTCCTTTCTTTCTCTCCTTTCCCTCATCCCAGTTATTCCTTCCTTTGAGCAATTTCTTTCCTGTTCATAATATCTACTGTACATTTTGGGTTTTATTTACTCTTTCTTGTTCTTACACTAGGGAGACAATAGGATGTTTACACATCTGGGTCCAATTTATTTCACTTATGAGTATGGTCTCTAATTGCATCCATTTACCTATAAAAGCTTCAAGTTTATCTTTCTTTATAGCTGAATAATACTCCATTATATAAAAATACCACATCTTTTTTATCCATTCCTCAGTGGATGGGCATTTGGGTTGTTTCCAAGATTTAGCTATTACAAATTGTGCTGCTCTAAACATGGGTGCACATAGTCACTGTGGTATCATGTTTTTAATTTTTCTGGGAAAATACTCAGAAGGGGAATAGCTGGATTAAATGGGACTTCTAATCCTAGTTTCCTGAGGAATTGCCACACTGATTTCCACAGTGATTGCACCAGTCTACACTCCCACCAGCAGTGAAGTGTTCCTTTTTTTCCACAGGCTCTCCAGTATTTGTTATTGATTGATTTCTTGATGGTAGCCATTCTTTCTGGGGAGAGATTGAATCTCAGTGTTGTTTTAATTTGCATTTCTCGAATGACCAGTGATGTTGAACATTTTTTTCATATATTTATTCACCATTAGTATTTCTTCATCTGAGAAGTGTGTATTCATCTCAGATGCCCATTTTTGGATTGGGGCTTTGAATTTTGGGGGCCTGATTTTTTTCAATACTTTGTTCTAGATAGAAGTCCTTTGTCTGAGGGGCAGTTGGCTACAATTTTTTCTCATTCTATGGCTTGTCTTTTCACCCTGTTGGTGATTTCTCTTGATGTGTAAAAACTTTTCAGTAAGATGAGATCCCAGTTGTTGATTCTTTGAAGTATTTCCTGTGCAGTTTGGTTTTTGTTCATGAAGTGTCTGCCCACATGTACTTCTTCATGATTTCTACCAGTAGATTTAGTGTTTCTGTTTTAATGTTTAGATTATTGATCCATTTTGAGTTTCGTTTAGTGCATGGTGATAGACATGGCTCTAATTTCAGTCTTTGGCATGTGGAAAGCCAGTTTTTCCAACCTAATTTATTAAGGAGGCTATCTTTTTTCCAGTGAACATGTTTGGCCCCTTTGTCAAAGATAAGGTGTCTGAATATGTTTGTAGTTGTGTCTGCATCTTCTAATCTGTTCCACTGATCCTTAGCTCTGTTGGTTTTTTTTTTTTTTTTTTGCCAGTACTACGCTGATTTTATCACAGTAGCTTTGTTGTATAATTTCAAGTCAAGGATTGTGATGCTTTGTGCCTTGGCTTTGTTACCCAGAATTGCTTTTGCTGTTGTAGGTCTCTTCTGGCTCCAGAAGAATTTTAGGAATGTTTTCTCTAGATCTGTGAGGTAGTCTAGTGGTATTTTGATCAGGATTGCATGAAGTCTGTATAACAATTTTGGGAGTATGGCCATTTCAATGTTTGTTCTTCCTATCCATGAACAAAGGATATCTTTCATTTTCTGATATCCTCTTCAATCTCCTTTTTCTGAGTACTGCATTTTTCAATGTATAGATCTTTTATTTCCTTTGTTAGATGGATTCCTAAGTATTTCATTTTTTTGGATGCTGTTGTGGAGGGTGTGGTTTCCCTAATTCCTCTCTCAGTGTGTTTGTTGTTTGTGTATAGGAATGCTATTGATTTTTGAGTGTTGACTTTGTATCTAGCTATGCTATTGAATTTGGGTATTAAATTTATAAGCCTTTTGGTGGATTTTTTGGGGTCTTCTATGCAGAGTATCATGTCATTTCTGAATAATGATAATTTAACTTTTTCCTTTCCTATCCTTATTGATTTTATTTTCCTCTCGTCTAATTGCTGTAGCTAATGTTTCCAAAGCCATATTGAATAGAAGTGATGACAGTGAACATCTTTGTCCTGTTCCTGATGGTAGAGTGAAAGCTTTCACTCTTTGTCCCTTTACTACCTCAGTCCTTTTTTATTTTTTATTTTAAAACTATTTCTCACTTACTTAGGCTGGACTAGAACTTGAGGTTCTCCTAGCTCGGCTTCCCAGAAATTACAGGGTTGTGCCACCAACCCTGGACACATAGTATACTTTAAACTATGAACTATTAAGTAAATGTGTTTGAGAGAGAAGGGTAAAGATACACCAATGGTCCACTGCTCAACATAAAACGCACCGGAAAGCTTTATCAAAACAACATAAAGATGGCAGAAAATTTATGAAGCTTGCCATTCCAAACAACTGTAGAAAATGTAGAATTATTTACATTACCCTTGTGGATGCCTAGAAGCCATATATCATTGTCATTCAAAAGAACTAGTTAGGTAAATTTTCAAATTTGTGACTATGCTATTACCAAAACTATGTTTATTGCCAAAGCCACTTATGACACCTTGATCGTGTTGGAAATCGAACTTTACTAAAATTAATACACAAGGGGCTGGGGATATAGCTCAGTGGAATAAACGCTTGCCTAGCAAGTGCAGGGTCCTGAGTTCGATCCCCAGTACCGCAAATAAATAAATAAATAAATAAATTTAAAAAAATAAAATAAAATTAATACACAAAGACTTCCAACTAAGCCTACGCTTTAAAATAGAAAAACGTAAGTGTTGAGCTTTCGATCTAAAAGTAATGTCTGTGACAAACATCTTATGAAAGATAGTCTGTCACATTCCACACCAGTTTTGCCAATGAAGACATTTTAAAACACATTTGTTTCTAAGATGAATGTCTTACACTGATTCCTTACGTCTCTGGAAAACATGAGTTAATCTGAGAAGAATTTATCATGACAGCACATTCTTTTAAAGGACTATAAAAACCTCTTCAGCTTCAGGGACAATTCAGGGCTGCTGAAGAATTAATGTTCCTGCTTCTGAATTAGTCAAGGTACTCAGAATGATGTATTTTCAAACAAGCCAGAAAGCTCAGGGATTTTATTTTTATCACCATTTAAAAAGAAACTTAATGTTCTTTTTTCCCTGGAGTAACAGAAATTTTACATGTCTGCTCTTTAGTACCGTTTCAGAGTTTTGAGAAAATGTTAAATGTTAGAACTAAAACAATATGATATTATGATAATCAGTTCACTTGAAAGAACTTGATCTCTACTGAAGGGAAACCATCCATCCAGTGAATTCTTCAGGAGATAATATGGCAAGATAGCATTATGTGGTCCATTATCTGACATCTCATTTCCTTCCTTCTCTAAAGTACAAAATCCTTTGGGTTCTAAAATTAAGGAATATTTCTCTTTGATGCTATTAAATTTTCCTGCGTGTTTTAATTTGGAAGAACCAGCGTCAAGTTGGTGGTCTTTAAATTGAACCTACATTTACTTTAAAATGTGTGTGGGAGTAGAATGCATAATTCTTTAATTTCCTTAAAAGAAATTAGAATAGCCAGGCGTGGTGGTACATGCTGACTCAGGAGGCCGAGGCAGGCAGATTGAAACTTCAAGGTTAGCTTGGGCAACTTAGTGAGACTCTGATCAAAAATAAAATTTTAAAAATCTGGGGATGTAACTTAGTGGTAAAGTGCGTGCATGAGGCTCTGCTAGTGCAGAAAGAATTAGGATAATTCCTTTCTTCAGTATAACTAATACAAGATGACTTGTAGATAGCAAAGATTGGCTTGCTTTGCCTTGGCCAGTATGCGTTTTACTGAGGTACCTTATTTACCTCATTTACTCAGTGATTAGCATTTCAAGCTAAGAAAAACAAAATCTGCTTCTTGTTAATAGTAACAAGGGTAGAATGGGTCATGCCAAGATATTACGTGGATATGAATATAGTGTTGCCTGACTTCCACATGAGATCACAAATATGGTTAAGGCCTAAATTTAGTCCCTAGTTGCTCCCTGCTGATGAGGCATGGTCTCTGATTAATCACAAAGCATCCCCTAAGTATTCTTGGGATGTCTCTCTGGTCCTAAACTCCAACCACAATTGTTCCATTGGACTATAAAAACACTCTTTCCTAGTTAACAAACAATTCTTTTCTATTTAATTTAACCTTTTTCTCTCCCTGTTTCTGAGTTAGAGTTTCACTAGACAGTTCAGGCTGGCTTTTAACTCACTGTGTAGCCCAGGCTGGCCTTGGATTTGTGGCAATCCTCCTGCCTCAGCCTCCCCCCGAGTACTGGGATTACAGGTATGTGCCACCACACCTAGCAACTGTCGTTATTCTTGTAAAAGAAAACATAGCCAAATCTTATATTAAGAATCTTTTATGCTCAGTTGGATAATATATGAAATTTTAACTGTCTTATTTTTTATTCATCCAGCAATTAGTTGTTATTACCCCCTTAGTTCTTTCATCCTTAAAAACACATCATGAGGCTTCTGGTGTCTGGCCTGCCAGGTAAGGAATTTAAAAGTTCCCTCCATCCTAAAGACAAGGGGGCTGGGGATATAGCTCAGTGGAATAAGTGCCTGCCTAGCATCCTAAAGACAAGTAAAGACCTCATAAAGTAAAAGGCCACTAATCCTCAGATCTGTAAGAGAAGCAGGGGCACAGGGTCAACTGCTATCCCCAAACTGGAGGGGCAGAGAATCACATTCGGTGCAGATATGCTGAAGAAGAAGCCCCGGCAGGGACCAATGCCTGGACAGCAGAATATTAACTAGTTGATGAACTTCTGGAGGCGTAGACTGGACAGTGTGAGAGTTAAACACTGCAGGGCAACCCCGTTGTGGGTGAGAGTCATACTGCCCTGAGTCCACATCCCAAGAGATTGACAGGTACTGGTGGTGAACACTGAAGGAAAAAACATCTCCTTGTGCTTCTCGTAGGTAGAAGGGGAAAGGAAACTTTTTGAAATATGCCGAAATAGTCTGTTCTTAAATTACTTTAAGAGAAAATATTTTACCAGGGCCTAAATTATTAGGGTTTTACCAGAGCCTGATTGATTTTGAAAGGAGTCTGTTCTACCTTTCCACACTGGGCAAGAAAAATAGTCAAGGGAATATTATTCAGCTTGTCAAAAGGAAAAATTTTGCCATGTACAACAACGTGGTTGAAACTGAAAAAAACATTATACTAACTAGAAAAAGCCAGTTGCTTTTTTCTGGAAAAAGTCTAGAAGAATAATATTTTGTGGGAGTGAGGTGGAAATAGGAAGTTGTCAACAAGTATAAAATTTCAGTTATGTAGGAGGAATGTGTTCTCAAGATTTGTAGCACAACATTATGATATGAGAAGAACCAGGAAAATGTGACCTGTTCTCCACAGACAAGACAGGACTGGAGCTCAATCTAAAGATAGCATTTGAAGACTTCCGGGAAGATGGCGACCAGGTAGGCAGCAGAGAGAGAACCTCCCAGAGGATTACCACCCAGACAATGGAATATAGCAATGTGAAGACAGAAAGGAGAGCGGTGTGTACCCTGAACCCAAGAAGGATCTGAAATGGGAACTGAAGCCCTAGGAAAGACCAAGCAGGGCCTCTCCTGGAGGAAAGGATCGGAGGGCCGCCGCGGCACAGTCGGAGGGAGAAGAGATGGAGAAAGAGGAGGCCACTGCTTCAAACACACTCTTGGCCCAAGCCCTCGTTCCAGCGATTGCAGCTGCAGCTTCGGAGACCCACGCTCGTGGAAGCCTCCCGACTCGGCCAGGGGAAAGTGGAGTTCCAAGAGCTGGTCCAGGTCTGAAGAGGAGAGGGCGCAGCCAGGAAAAGAGGCAATGGTGGTTGGGAACTGTTGTCAGATCCAGTGTGAGGATGAGAGGTTGCAACAGCCACCGAAGCGGAGTCCCCACCCTGCAGCAACCTTCCTAATCAGCAACTGCAGGCAAGGTGGAGCCAGAGCAGCCAGTACACATCCCACCACACCCAGCTCTATGCCTGCCTCGAGGCTGTGGCCTCCTGCCTCTCCACTCTGTGGGCGGCTGCCAGTGGGGAGCGGTGGGGTGCATCGGCAGCGACATCAGAGCCACAGCAACTCCCAGGGATCCAGCCAAGGAACAAACGGGAACTGGAGCACAACAG
>PVLD010012185.1:0-61618 GCA_004027595.1 Dinomys branickii | reverse complement strand
AATACAATAGTAGAACCATGTTAGCCCTCCTGCACATATGTATATTCATATATATTCCTCTATACATACATACATACATTTTTATCTTTTTCTTTTCTCCTTTCCTTCGTCCCATCCGTTCTCTGTTTTTGAACAGATTTCCTTCATGACTTTTAGTTTATATTCCCACCCTCGGGTTCTTACACCAGTGATATAATACATTGCCTGCACATGTATCACTGATTTATTTCACTTATAGCATTTTTGTTTTAATCAACACTAAATTAATTTTTTATAGACTTCAGGTCACAGTCCTAACATCAATATACCCTTCCTTAGTGTGTGTTCTAGGCTGTTCCTGTAGTTCTGAATAGACTTTCTTTGGTTGTAGAAAGTTAGTTTACCATTTTATTACCATGATTGAGTTTTCCTAGCTTTTGTTTTCTTGGTTCTGATTTTCTGTCTCCTTTGTTGTTGTTCTTAAAGTTCTATTAACATGTCATTCATTGTGATCTTTTGTTAGTATTAATTTGTGTGGCTTTCTGCTGTAGCGTTTCTGAGAAGTTATCTTCATGATTTTGTCCTCGAACATCAGTCTCTATTCACAAGATTCTTTCCTAAAATGTCGTTTGGTTCCTTTGGAAATTTTACCTCTTTAGAAACTTGTGGCTTACACTGGGCTAGTTGTCCCTAATTCCAGTGTAGTGACGATTGCTTTAACTTGGCTTAAGAGTTCATATAATACTCTTTACAGTTTATAATCATATTTTGGCAAGAGATGAAGTTACTATAGCAGATGAGGGAAGGTATTTTCTCTAGGTTTTACCTGTGAGTAAACTGCAAAATATGGAATATATCAAAAGACTTGTTATTGATGGGCTGGAGGTATAGCTCAGTGGTGTAGGTGCTTGCCCGGTAAGCACTAAGGCCCTGAGTTCGATCCCTGGTACTGGAAAAAAAAAAAAAAAAGACTTGTTATTGGGATATACAGCCTCTCTTCACAATATATAGACTATTTAAAATTATATACTTTCAACGTGCAAAATGTATTGCAAATTATGTAGATAAAATTGTTTTAAAATGTATTAGGAAAAATTTGGGCTTTCAAGCAAGAAATTTAAATTTTCATCTTTTTCCACTTGGTAGTTTTGAAGTTCTGCATCTCAGCTTTTTTATGAATGACGCTATAGTCACATCACTGGATTGTTGTGAGAGTAATAGAACAGTTTACATGAAAGGTGGTACCTAGAAAACACTAAGCATCTTGTCTATATGATAATGTAGCTAATTTTTTGTATCCTCCTTAAGAAATAGAATTCTTAGACTAGTGGTGGTGAACCTATGGCATGCATGCTGCAGTAGGTTGTATTATTGAAAGCTTTCCAAGGTTTGCCAACACTGGACCATTAAAGTACTGACAGTCTAACATGCTGACATCATCGTTCATACCACAAATGGATATTTATGGAGTATCTGATTGTGTCAGGCAATGCAGTAGAAAAGATGTTTAGACATTGATTTTGATTTTGAGGCAGTTTTGGTGTGGCATTTCACCATACTTGGGAAGTACAATGGTAGAGATAAATAGTGCCCTGAGAATACTGGGAAAGGAGAACAATATGACTAGGTCAATAGAGAACTGAGCAGATGGTAAGGATCACTTTCTCAGTAGCTGTTAGTGATGACTATGTTCAGTTTGTGAGGGTTAGTAAGATCTAGCAGGTGTGTAAACCGAGGAAAGGTGAAGATGTCCCCCAAAGCCTCATGCTCTCCCAGTGGGGTGTTCGAAAGGTGACTGGATCATGGAGGTGCCTTATTCATTACTGGTTGGTCATTGATGAGTTTATAGCCAAATCTGATGTTAGAAGGTGGAGCCTGGCAGGACGAGGTAGGTGTCTGGTGATGGCCTGGCATGGTTTACCTCCCTTCTGGTTCATCCCTTCACTCGGAGAATGTGAAAGGGTGCTATGAAGTGCTCAGTTGTATCTCTTTACTGTGTCTCTAACTTGGCTTGTTGGACCCCTTTCACAGCTTTTTAAGGGACATTTTTATAGGATCTGAATTCTTTATAGATTTGCTGTAGGCAGAAGTCAGGCTTTGAGTTTGAAGGATCATAGGGTTTTTAAGATTATTATTATAGAGTTCTTTGACAATATTCTGTTGTAATTCACCTGAATAACCTATTAGCTGATCCGGTGGCATTCTTCTCATTAATCTGACCATTTCTAGTCTTAATCTGTTAAAAGAGGGCTGAAAAGGTCCTGTGTGCTCTGCCTCAAAGTTTGTACCAAAATCTTATGAATTTCTAAAATCTAATTATGAATGATTTTTCTTGCAGTTTTGGATTTTGATCCAGTCTGCTTTGGTACAAGAGGCTTCTGAGATTGCCCAAAGAAGACACTTGTCTTTAGCTTTTATCAGTGATACCTGTTCTGTATTAGAGTCCTAGCCGGTTGTTTTGGAGCCATCTTTGACCTTTTTTTTAGGGAAACTTGTAGTCTGTAAGTTTGTGAAGTTCTGCCAGGTTTAGGAGTATAAGTATCTAAAAGTACTGCCCACAAAACTCTGGGTCCTCAGTAGGCTTGGTACTTTATGTGTGCGTTTCTCTGGCATCAGAGTTTAAAAAATACAAGCCTGACTTGGTGATGCACACCTGTAATTCTAACATTTGGGAGGTTGAGGCAGGAGGATTGCTGTGAATTCGAGGCCAGTGAGGTCAACCTTAGTGAGTTCAAGGACAGCTTGAACTGTATCAAAAAAAAAAAAAAAACAACCAAGCGAACAAAAAGCCAGCACAGCACTACCCCCACACTCAAGTAACCTTCCCTATGTTCTACTGGCAAAACACCTTAACTAAAGAGTTACCATTAGTTACAAAGTTATAAACTTATGTGTTTATATTTGGAAAATATGAGTCTTTATGAATGTTTAAACTTGATAATGCGTAGTGCTCCTTGGAGGTATGACTGACTCTAGGGCCGAGGCAGAGAACACTGTAGATGAGCCTAGAGTATGTTGGTATGTTGTTTTGTTAAAAAGTGCAAAAGGGCAATCATTACCGCTTGCTTAATGATGGTAATGTGCCAAAGGAACATGAGGATCAACTGAAAGAGCTCCCAGTGGTCAAAGCTGGAATAACCTGATCAGTAAAACAAAATAATACTGGATTATAACCCAAAGTATAAAATAACTATTCCAGAGTTCATATTCACGGTATAAGTAAATGGTCAGTGCATGGAGGGTAGACAGATGTCTCATGCAGAAGAGTTCTGTGTAATTTATGTAAATCTTCCACCCTTAACGAGGTAGAGCATAACTCCCTAGTCCTCACGTATGAGCTATATACACAGTAACTTCTTTCCAAAGAGTACAGTAAGGAAAGGTATTGAAAATAACTATAGTAGCCAGGTAGGGTGGTGCATGCCTGTAATCCCAGCTACTTGAGGGAGGGTACAGGACAAAGATTCAAGTTTAAGGCCAGCCTGGGCAATTTAGTGAGACTTTAACTCAAAGGGTCAGGAATGCGGCTTAGTAGGAGAGCTAAGCAGAGACATAACTAAATTGCATTCTTAGTAGTAGAGCTACTAAGCTGCATTATAATTAAGCTCTTGGTTCAATCTCCAGGATCGAGAAACAGCACCCCCACATACACCAAAACAAAAACTATAGCAGAGAAGCTGAAAACACTACTTTAGCCTGGTCAGAGTGAAGGTTAATATCAACAGTGATAGGTCATGTTAATAGAATGTGCCCTTAATATGATGTTATGAGAATGTACCTTTTGTGATCTTTTCCCAGGAAAACATGAACCTAGTACAATCATAGTAAATCAGACAAATCTAAGTTAAGGAGCATTTTACACAATATCTAACCTATATTCTTCAAAATTGTCAGGATAGCCAGGCTTGATGGTACACAACTATAATTCCAGCACTCTAGAGGCTGAGGCTAGAGGATTGCTGGAAGTTCGAGGGCAGCCTGAGCTACATAGTGAGTTCAAGGCCAGCCTGAATTACAAAGTGAGACCCTGTCTCAAAAAACCAATCCCCCCCCCAAAAAAAACCACAACCCAACCCCTAAAATTGTGAGGATAGTGAATAACACATCTGAGAATTAACAAAGTCTGATATATTATCAGACCATTATCAAGAGGAGACATGACTAATTGCAATTTGGTATATTTGATGGGATCTTGGGATAAAGGATATTAGGTAGAAACTCAGAAAATCTGATTAAAACATGAACTTTAGTAACAAATAATGTATCAATATTGGTTCATTAACTGACAAATGTATTATGCTAATGTAAAAAGATGTTAGTAACAGAATAATTGAGGTTGGAGTATATGAGAATACTGGACTATCTGCAGATTTTCAGTAAATCTAAAAATAATGTAAAATGTTTCTTAGATGTGGTAATTCCTTGTTAACCAAGGAGGTGTTTAATTTAAATTATAGGGTTTTCGTTTGTTTGGTTTGCTTTTTTTTGTTTGTTTTTTTTGTTTGTTTGTTTATTTTTTCGGTACCGGGGATCAAACTCAGGACCTTGCTCTTGCCAGGCAAGCGCTTATGCCACTGAGCTATACCCCCAGCCCCTTGGTTTGCTTTTTGAGATAGGGTCTCACTCTGAAATTCAGGCTGGTCTTAAAATCGCTATGTGGCCCAGGTTAGCCTTGAACTCACAGTGATTCTTCTGCCTCAGCCTCCTTACGGGTGTGCACCCACGCCCAGCAATTATAGTGCCTTTTATACTTGGTGTTTTGTTTCACGTCCTAGTGGCCTGCATTTATAAATAGAGTCTACTTGGGAAAAGTAGGTGTCTTTGAGACTTTGCTTTATTAGTAGATTATCAGGTACAGTATTTGAAAGACTGTAGTTTTTGGAGTCTAGAGGTATGCAGATCACTTGGAAGCTTATCCTTATTTACATTGTTGTAGAAGCAAGCCTAACACAATGTGTTTCTTTTGAGTGTAAGAGAGAAGGCTCAGTGAGATCAGTAATTAAGAAGGGACTCCAGGCCAGGGATAGTCTGAGTACTAGGGAGAATGAGGCAAGAGGATCATTTCGAGTTGGAAGCCAGCCTGGGTTGCAAAGTGAGTTCAATACCAGCCTGAACTTCACGTCTGAAAAAGACAAGACAAAAAGAAAAAAAAAAAAAAAAGAAGAGAGAGAAAGGGTTCCTGTAAGGTATTCAGGCCCTTAGGGAAGGGTACTTAGAAATACTTAAGGACGCTTTTCTTATTTGAACATAATAGGACACAGGACTAGGGGAGTGGGTGTCATTTATTATTTTCCTTTTAGTTTGCTCATGCTTGTGCATTGTCAGTGATTTTCCTAGGATTTTCATTGATTTGACAAATACTTGAGTGCATATTTTGCTTGAGAGTATATAATAAACTGTAGGAGATACAAAATTGTCATAAGGTTTTTCTAGAAATTTACAGCTTTATGGGCCAGAGGGAAAGACAAATCCCATGAACAAGAAATATAAGCAAATAAGAAGGGGAGTACAGCCCAAGCTGAGTTAAATGTCTTTGGAGGTTCACTGGAGGGGAGAGGTCAAAATCAGACTGTGAGAAAAGGGGTCAAAAAGTGTCTCCAGGAGCTGGTGTTTGGTGAGCGGTGAAATTTGGAAGGTCGGTAGTAATAGCATTTGGGGGAGGAATGTTGTGGGTGAAGGTAAAGACAGAAACTTACTTTGGGAGAATCAAGATGAGATTGTCTAGTCCAGAGGCTGCGGAGAGAGCTGGAATCTTTGACACTTTTTGAGTGAGGGATCTTGAGGAAAAAGGATTTTCTTTTTTACCTTGCTCATTTACTTGGTGACAGGTTGAGGTGAGCCAGAATTCTTACTTGTAGTTTCCTTTTCTGTAATTGTTAAAACATAACTCTCGAGCTTGTAGGGATCAAGCGAGATAGGTGAAAAGTTTTGGCACATTATTATAAATTTGCCAAGTAAAATATATATATACATTATATACTTTGATACATTGTAAACTACTGTAAGGAAGTGAAAATAGGCAGAGATAGGTGATACCTAATGCAGTATGGCTACTGCTTTAGATACAGGGTGTTTAAGGAGAAGGAAAGAGACTTGCTTTCTGGATGACAGAACTGATTTACTAGGGAAACAGATGAATTCCATTTAGAATAAATAGAATTTGAAGTGCTGGGAAAAAAAGAGTCAGAAAAAAAGAGCATGTGGGGGTCTGTGTGGGGGGCAGTTGCAGTGTGACTTAGAGACTGGAAAAGAAGTGAGGCTGGACACCCCAGTTGAGATTCACTTGTCAGCCTTTCCTGAAGGCTTATTAATAAGCACACAGACTCTGCTGTGCAGGGAGTTCTGGCCCCCAGAATTCATATTTTGAACCTTAGTTCCATGTCATGTGCAGTATTTGGAGATGGAGCCTTTGGGAGGCATATAATGAGATCATGCGGGTGGACCACTCCTGAATAGGACTAGTGCTCCTGTAAGAACAAGAGAGGTGATTTCCTTCTCTGCCACACAAGGGTGTAGTAAGCAGGTATCTGTCTGTGATCCAGGAAGAAATTTCTCACTAGATGTTGAATCTGCTGGCACCTGACCTGGACTTCTCAGCCTTCAGACCTGTGAGAAATGTTTGTTCTTTAAGCCACCCATTCTGTAGTTTTTGTTTCGACAGCAGGTGCTAAAACAAATTTTGCCAGATTATGAGAAGACTAATTTCTTGCTCTTGCTTAAGGTGCTTATAAGCTGGAGAATGAATTTCATTAGAAATTTCAGAAGAGGAAAAATAACAGTAGCTGATATTTACTGAGTACTTGATGTACTAGGTATGGTTCTAAGTGGTTCATATGTTTCAGCTTGTTTAACCTTTAAAACAACACTATGAGGTGGCTCTTACTGGCCTGGTTTTACCCTCATTTTCAAATAAGATCTCTGAAGCAAAGTGATGGTGAGTAGTTTTCAGAGTCCCAGGTTAATAAATGGTAGCACCAGGTTTAAACCCAAGTATTCAGACTCTTTTAAGTGCTTCATTCTTACGTGATGCTTGTAGCTTATACTAGCCAGGTGTGTTGGCACACATGTGTAATCACAGCTACTTGGGAGGCTGAGGGAGGAAGATTAAAATAACTGAGACCTTGTTTCAAAAAACAAAACCCCAGTACATACCACCTAAAATAACAACAAAACAAAACTGGTTAGGGTGGCACACACCTGTAATCCTAGCATTCTGGGAGGCTGAGGCAAGTTTGAACCCAGCCTGGATAACTTAGCGAATTAGCAAGACCCTGTTGCAAAAATACAAACATAAAAAAAGACTGGGGATGTAGATCAATGTAAAGGGCCAGAGTTCAATCCCTAGTACCTCCACCCCCCGAAAAAAAAAAAATCAAAGATGTAGAAGAAACTCAGTGGTATAGTGCTTGCCTAGATGTTCAATCCCCAGTACTACCAGAGGAGAAAGGGAAACTTGGTTAGGTGTGCCTAGAAAGTGATACAGATCTTTATCTACATGTAGACTAGTGCTTAGGCTTCACTGCAAGTACAATCTCCTCTTGATGTTCTGATGAAGAAAGTAAATTATCGGGCCAGGATCTATTTGGTAGGCACAAGGTCCTGAGTTCCCTGGTGCACACACAAAAAAAGAAAAGAAGAACAGAAAGAAAGGAAAGGAAAGAAAAGAAAGGAAGGGAAGGGGAGGGGAGGGGAAGGGAGGGAAGAGAAGGAAATTATGAGGTTTATTTAGTAAACTCACTCTCGGTGAGTCATGAACTATGAGTTGGTTTTGGGCCTATTTGAATCAAGGTGTCGAATAAAGGGGGTGGTGGTTGAGTCTCCTGCAATAGACAGGATAGTGTTTGGTTTGTAAGCAGCATATGATGGTGATGGCAAGCCTTTTAGAGCTTTCAGTTAGTAACAAACTGCTGGCTATGGCACACATGCCATAGATTTGCCACCACTGGCATAGGAGTTCCGTAAATTACTTATGGTGAATTCATATATGGAAGATTTTTATGTTTTTCAGTCTCAAGTTGTAGGAAATAATTCACAGAAATCCTGGTTTAAGATATATAAATGAAGTTGGGTACAGTGGTACATGCTTGCAATGTCAGCTGTTTGGGAGGCTGAGGCAGGAGGATTGCAAATTCAAGTCCAGCCTGGACAATTTAGCAAGACCTTGTCTCAAAGATAAAGATTTAACAAGTGGATCTGGGAATGCAGCTCAGAGGTAGAGTACCTCAGCATTCAATCCCCAGTATCTTTCTCACACATCATATATATGTGCATATGTGTGGCTGAAATGCTTTCAGGTAATTTCTCAAACTAATAGCTTCCATAGTGTGTCTGCTACATGCAGATACCTAGACTACATACTACTAGGTGTGTTACTTGGCTTTAGCTGAACATTTTGTATTTTTAGCATGTGAACTTATATAAGAACTTGATTATAATTCCTGTTAAAAGGAGCATTTTAGTTTAAATTTATAGTATGTTTGATACAGTAAGGCAAAAGTTATAATTGTAGCTAGAACAAATAATGTCTGCATTTATTATGTTAAAGTATATTATTGTTTTTGTATTGAAAAAGTTAAACTTAATTTTTGAAAATTATTTTGAGCGGCATCTTTTTTTTCTTTGGTACTGGGAATTGAACTCAGGACCTTGCACTTGCCAGGCAGATGCTGTGCCACTGAGCTATATCCTTGGTTTAAAAACTATTTTGATGCACACCTGTAATTCCTGTACTCTGGGAGGCTGAAACAGGATGATGACAAATTCAAGCCCAAGCCGAGCAATTTGGCAACTTAATGAGATGAGACCCATCTCAAAATAAAAAATTTAAAAGAACTCAGTGTGAAGACTAAGGCTTCCATTGCTAATGGGGGAAGGGGACTTGTTTGATGTGTGTAGTCATTTTTTTGGTCTTTTTGGGATAGGGTCTCGCTGTACAGTTCAGGGTGGCCTTTAGCTAACTTTGTAGCCCAGGCTGGTCTTAAACTTGGAATGATCCTCTTGCCTCAGCCTTTCAAGTGCTGGGATTACAGGTGTGTGCCACCATGCCTAACTAGAACTGTATCTTTTACCTGTCAGGTACTAAGTTAGAGCCCCAGTTTATTTGACAATATACATGAAGTAA
The DNA here is from genome assembly GCA_004027595.1 of Dinomys branickii. Lineage (NCBI taxonomy): Eukaryota > Metazoa > Chordata > Mammalia > Rodentia > Dinomyidae > Dinomys > Dinomys branickii. The sequence goes on along the minus strand of PVLD010012185.1, from coordinate 52,518 downwards.
ATTGTCTAAAATACTTGATTAAATGTAACTGTAGCAAGACAATTAAGTTGTGGCAACTGTGAGTGTAGAGTTAAGCTGCAGTATCTATTGAAAGAGAATTCCTAATCTTTCACAAAGGTGCTTCTGCAGACTAGATTTCAATTAGCTATTGTATGAAATTATGTCACCTATAATTGCTTTAACCTAAGTAGGATGCTGTAACAAGATCTAGTGTGAGAGCATATGTTTAGTTTGAGTTCTGGAATTAGGATACTTAATTGAAGTCTTAACTCCTATTCAAGTCTTACAGTTTACTCTTTAGTAACTCTTTATGCCTGAACCTCAGTTTCTTCGTCTCTAAAATATAGATAATTCCACTACTTACTTGACAACATGCTTGATGTACACTTGCACATAGTAAATGTTTGATACTATACAGCATCTTTATGTTCTAGTAAAATTACATTTTATTAAATGTACATTTTAAATGGAGCTTTTACTTTAGCAGCATAAGAAAATACTTCTTGTCAATAAATATTTTTATGTGATTTTTGATGTCTGTAATACTTCAACATGCTGTTTGTCGGTAAGTTTCATTATTCACAAAAGATTGTAGCTGACATTTTTCCTCATTACAGTCATACAAAATAACACTCTTAAATGTGAATCTTTGTGTAGTGCTCCTATTTTAAGCAACTCAATAAAACATACATATAAAATTTGACTCTGTACAAGGTTTTTATAGACATTACATTTCACTTCATTTTGGGACTTGAGGTGGAAGCTGTTGCTTAGAGCAGAGCAGAAAGCGCTCACCGCTGTTTGTGCTGACAGTTAGGAATGGAACACATTAGTAGCTCTTTCTACATTACTGGGACACCTTCCTGACATTTGTATAGAAATATTACTCTGGACTTTAGTTTTATTTAAGTTCAGAGAAATGCAGAGACATTTACTTCGTTCAGAAATAGTCTACACAATTTTTGAGTTGTAGGAACAGTGTTATAATTTGCCCATCCTCTTCTCTCAAGCAATTGCACTGCAATCAGTAGTGTGACTGGAAAGCAGCTCCAGTCTGGAGGGGAAAGGGAAGCGTTTGGCAAGGACCTGCAGAGCAGTTGGAGTTTTATTCACTGAAGCCTAGGCCGCCACTCATTGTGAGAGCACAACTCAGTAGGAACACGTAGCAGTCTGTTGCTACAGCTGGGGTTACGCTGTTATTACATGCTGGGTTACATGTAGATATGTTTTGTGCCAAGCATGGTGGCACACACTTGTAATCCCAGCACTCAGGAGGCTGAGGCAGGAGGATCGTTGTGAATTCGAGACCAGCCTGGGCTACAAAGTGAGCTCAAGGCCAGCCGGAACTGCATAGCAAGACCTTGTCTCAAAAAGACCCCCCCCCGCCAAAAAAAAAAAAACTTTTCCGACTAAATTACAGACTTAACTGAAAATGATAATATTTATTGCCAGTTGGACTTTTGCAAATGTTTTTAGTTGCTGTATTGATTGAAATATATACTAAAAGATTTTTATAAAATTTAAAATATTTTTTGAGAAAAAGCAAAAGACATTATGGCACAATATTTGAGTTTTACCTAACCTGTGAGCTCTGAGGGCAAAGGGCCATGTCTTATTTATTTATTGATTGATTGACTGATTGCAAACAAGGTCTTTCTGTGTAGCCTAGGCTAGCCTGGAATTTGCAGTCCTCATCCTTCAGCATCCCAAGTGCTGGGATTACAGTTGCATACCACCATGCCTAGTATATCAGTTAGAGTTAACTAGAGGAACAGAATATATGTATTGTACAGGATTTACAAGGTAGGTGCACAGTGGCCACCTGCAGGATCATGTGTGGACGAATGCAGAAGGGTCATCTATGCTAGAGATCTGAAGGGTCCAGTCACGGTGGCCTGGAGCTCACTGCAGAACCCTGTGTGAGTTGGTGACCTTGTGTAAAGGGCATATGGTATCTTGAAGCCAGGAGACAGACACCCAGAGGTGACATATGAGCTGCACCTCCTCCGAAGAAGAAGCGGAGGTGAGCCTTCCTTGTGTGCCTCTTTGTACTCTGCCCAGGCTGCGGAGTACAGAGTTGCACTTTGGTTGGCACCACCCCAGCCGCAGTGGGTCTTCCACCTTTGGTAAGTCAGCCACCAGACACGCCCAATCTGCTGGGTGTTTCTCATTGAAATGGACACTACAATTAACTATCACACCTAGTTTTATTTGTCTTTGTACCTGCAGAATGTCATAGCACCTGACATGAAATGCAGGCTCTGGAACTGTTGAATGAGAGAATGAATGATGTGGGAGGTGGTCCTTTCACCTTAGTTTACTTCGATGATCTCTAATTGTGTCAGACCATTTATGTCCAGGAGAGGCGAATAGAACAGCTACAACAAGCTAGTTTGGGGAGTATAAACATGATGAGAAATGCTTTGAAGGAATTGGAGGGTTGTAATATAATAAAAGTAGGGTAGTAAACTTACATGTGTGACATAAACTGTCTGAGACATGTTTTAAATGCAGAGAAATGACAAAATTTAAAAAGTGAAAATTTATGATTATATGAGGATTGGTAATTTATTATAAGAAGCCCCCTAAATGAAATTAGATTATTTTGGAGCATGTTTCACTCATTCAGCAAATACTAATTGAGAGCCCATCAGATGCCAGGTACGATGTGTGGTTGGTACTGGGCATACAGAGAGATGAGGGGGACACAATTTGATTCTATTCTTATAACCTCCATAGTTATAAGCAACAGTGTAGGCTTAAACAGTTATAGTAAAATGTGAGAACAGCATTTGGTAAGTGTAGGCTTCTGAGAACATACAAGTGGGGAGTGAAGAGAACCTCTATATGCTTCCTTCCCTTTTTAAAAACATTAATCTTATTGGTATGCTTTGATATACGTAATGATCACATTCATCATAGGGAATGTGTTCCTGTTCATAATATATATTGACTCTTCTGTTTTCTGCATTCCCCTCCCTCTTTAGTCCTCCTTCCCCTCCTTATTTACAAAAGCTTTGTTTCCATTTTTTCCTTCTGTTTTCTTTTTTCCTTTTCACTTTCTTCATCCCCCCCCGCCCCGTTCTCCTTCCCATTTGAACATTTTCTTCCTACTTTCCAGTGTCTACATCCATTTTGGTTCTTATTTACCCTTTCATTTTCTTACACAAGAGAAACCGTGATATTTAAGCATGTGTGTCCAATTTATTTCACTTAAAAGTATGGTTCAAGGTGCATCCACTTACCTAGAATTGTTTCAGGTTTACCCTTCTTTAGGGCAGAGTAGTACTCCAATGTATATAAAACCCACATCTTTATCACTCATCCGTTGATGAGCATTTGGGTTGTTTTCTAAGATGTACCTATTACAAATGGTGCTGTTATAGACACAGGTGTGCACATATTTTGGTGTGGAGTTCGGGGCTTGGAGGGGAGTTGTGCTGATGAAACGTGAGGGTGGAGAGGTAAGCAGGACTTGGAGGGCCTGAAAGCCAGTGTTTGTTTGGGCCAGAAGACCTTTACTGCTAGGAGAAGTCTAGGTATTGTGGTGGGCATTTATAATCCCAGCGCTTAGGAGGCTGTAGCAGGAAGATCTGGAGTTTGAGGCCAGTCTGGGCTACACAGAACCCATCTCAAAAAAACCAAAACAAGCAAACAAAAAAGAAGAAAAAAGAAATGGGTGGGATAACGCTCCCCCCCATGTAGCACTGAGCTACATCCCCAGCTCTTTTTTAAAAATTTTGAGCCAGTGTATTGCTAAGTGACGAAGTTCCCAGAATGAACTCCAATTTGCAATCTTCTTGCCTAAGCCTCCACGAGTGCTGAGATTATAGGCTTTAACAAATAATGGATCACAGGTGTGTGAAGCCGTGCCTTTCTTGGATATAAGGGTGTAATCAGACTTTTAGAAAGATCCCTTTGGGTCCGGGGGAGAGCCGGGGGGTGGGGAGATGAAGTTTGAAGCAGGAGACTAGTGTGGAGGCTGCAGTAATGACCATGACAGTCATTCGAAGCACCTGACCCAAGGTGGCTGCCCTGGTAGTGGAAAGAAGGGGCAGAACAAGAGTGTTTCCCAGACAGAATTGACAGTTTCCTCTAGACCCAAGAGGGACAGGGACAGTGAAGTTCGCTGTGAGGGTTCTGACTTGGGCAGTAGAACAGAAAGCAAGGCCTTGAAAGAAAGTAAACTGGAGAAAGTATGTTTTGGGGCAAGTATGGTGAGTGCTTTTGGAGGGCATGTTGGGTTTTGTGGACATGGAGTTCAGCAGGGAACTGAGAGGTGGATTTTACAGACTTCGGAGTCAGCACCAAAGACCTGAGAGAACATATGGACAAGTGCTTATTAAAATTTGTATTTTGAGAGGGAGAGCTTTTTCACTATGTTAGACTGTGCACTTTCTCAGGAAAGATGTGAGCTTTTGTTCTAGAAAAATACACATACTGATGATAGCAATTTACATAGAATTCCAGAGTTTACAAAAATGTGCATCTGTGAACCTCAAGTTAAAGAGTGAAAGAAGAGGGCCTAGGGCAAAGCCCTAAAGAGCCTCAGCTTTTGTGGGTATAGTGCATGAAGGTCTGGTGAAGAACATGTGGGGTGAGTTTTAGGCCCTGCGTGAGTGTGCTGCTCAGCAGACCTGTTGGTGTATTTGATAATGGGAAGAGGGCTTTGGTGGTGTACAGTAGGGGCTGTGATGGATGGAGGAATTAGTGGGAGGTAAAGAAGTAGAGTTGGAAAGTACCGTGGACAGTGCTTGAAGAAGTTTAATTATGTGAAGGAAGAGGTAGCTGGAGGGAAGTTTGCACAGGATGTGGGGGTTTTAATGATCACAAGATGTGCAGAGGAAGAGACAAGGTAGAGGGTATATGGTGGCCCTCAAGGCCCCTCTCCACACAGTTGGTGGGGTGGGCCGTCACAACACAGGTGGGAGGGCAGTCGTGGGCAGGAGGCCAGATGTTGTAAGGAGGAAAAACTGAGTATGGAAACAGTTTGTGGCAAGAAGAGGAATTCTCCTATTTTCTATTTCTCCAAAGTTGGATGTGAAATCATTTTATATCATGAATGATAGGATAGATAGTGGTTTAAAAATATCCTCATTACTTCATTAATACTGAAAATTATAACTTGGATTTGTGTGTGTGTGTGTGTGTGTGTGTGTGTGTGTGATATATGTGTATATTTTTTCAGACAGGGTCTGACTATGCAGTTGGGCTGGCCTTGAAATCCCTGTGTAGCCAAGGCTGGCCTCGAATTCACAGTGATCCTCCTGCCTCAGTCTCCTGAATGCTGGGATTACAGGTGTGGGCCACCATGCCTGGATGTATTTGAATAGTCAGCATATATGATGATAAAAATTTGAGGAGGTGTTCTTCTAAATCCAGTTTATGATTTGGTATTCTTTGCTGTGGCCCTGGTTTTCATGTTGAGTCTTTTTGTGTTTAAAACTAAAAGTGTTTCTAAGACATGGAGTAAGTGGGCTCAGACCAACTATAGTAAGTCAGCATCTTGAGCTTAATTTAATAGATTTATTCCTTTATGGCATCTGTCTTCTGGGGAATTTTTTATTTGCACTTCTAAAGTGATTACATGTATCTAGGTTTATCCCCAAGTTTATGTTAAATGAGTTTTCAATACACTACTCTCCCAATAATGGTGACTAATCCGACCGTTAAAACTGAGAAATGGGTAAAAGGTATGCAAATATTACATTTATTATTTTATTTCTCAAAGTTGAGGAAGTTTATGATTCTATATAAGTTGTAATTTTAGAAATGAAATATTTATATATTTATAAATATTTCATTTTTATATACTATAAACTGTATCCTTTAAAAATAGGCAATTTAGTGATTTTTTTTTTTACTATATTCACCAATTGTGCATACATTCATGTAAGTAATAATTTACTGCAAGGTAACTCAGATTTGGGATATCTAACTTTTTTCAGTATAATATTATTTTATCCCTAAAATAGACAACCTACACTTATATATCCTCTCCTCTCCTCAGAGCTGTTTTTATGCTGCTGTCTGGCTTCCCTTAGATCATGATAGTAGGTAGATAGGAACTGATTGGGTCCTGATCAGAGTGTCGGGCGTGTACACTTTCTCAGCCATCGCTGGCAATCACTGCTAAAGTTGCCACCATTGATGTTCCGCCGGCTTTTGTGTGCTGGTTGGTTTCATATCTTGCTGTATAGTTAGGACTTAATTATCCATGCTGTTTTCAGTGGTTTAAAATGAAGCAATGACATCTTACCATTTTATTTTAATTTTTCCCATGTATTTTTTTGTTTTACAGTACTCTGTGCAAAAAACTTGGTGAAAAAGGATTTTTTCCGTAAGTAAATTAACTTTAAATATAAATCATGTATATCCTGTGTAGATTTTTTTTTTTGGACAACATTTTCAGAATTGTCAAGTTTAGGAATTTCTAAATTCAGAAATACACTGTTATGTTATGAATGGTTTGGCTCAAGTCCTTCTGACATCACCTTCTCCTGGGGCCTTGATGTTTCTCAGCCTTAACCTCCTTCCCTACATGTGTCCCTCCTCCATGTTCACATAATATTTGTGTGTGCAGGTGTGTAAGTGCAGATACATGTAATGCATATAGAAGTTGTACATACTGTTAGATTTCTAGAAAAGTTTTAAGAAAATATTTTGCAACTACCATATTTTAAACATTTTGTAGGAAATTTTACCTTTGTATTTAAGATTCATTGGAAGGTAGAAATGTCACTGAGGTTGCTTGGAATTTGCATACTTGTAGGAAAGAAATCTGCCACCTTTGATTGCAAATGGCATTTGTGTCTCAAATTCCAGAGCATATGCTTGGTATCATTATCAAGAGTCTATCAACTGGTTGTGAAATTTTTTGTGGCTTTATTTAGGCTTAAGTTTTGAGAGAAACAGTTGGGAAGTACCATGCATGTTGAAAATCTTAACCTTAATACTTTAGAAAGCTTTAAATTATTAAAAATCATATAATTTTTATTAAGAACTTATCAACCAACAAAATTTTGTATGTATTTAAAGTTAGAGATTATTTTAAAATTCAAATCCTACCATGCAGCCAAATCCTATTGCTTTCTGCTTTAGTTTTACATTAATTTTTAAGGATTTGATTAAAAGAAATAAGAAGCTGTTGATCTATTTTAAAATCATACTTAATTCATCTGTTTTCAAATTTTATTACTTCCCATCTTCCTAGAGTAGAACCTGAATTAAAGTTTAAAAAATAACAATCTTATAAAATTATAAATTCTTAGATAATTTTTGTGCTTATGTGGGAAAACTTTTACATAGGGCAATTTGAAACATAGGAAGAAAATTGCAAGCACCTTCAGTGCATATACTGTGGGCCCTCTACCCCCACAAATACAACACAAATATGTCATCACGGAAGGAGAAAACCCAAAGCCTTGGCGTTGTGGTGCACACCAGTAATCCCAGCACTCGCCTATAATCCCAGCACTCAGGAGGCTGAGGCAAGAGGATCCTTGCAAATTCGAGGCCAGCATGGGCTACAAAGTGAGCTCAAGGCCAGCCTGAACTTCATAGCGAGACTCTGTCTCAAAAGACAAAAAAAAAAAAAAAAAGAAAGAAAAAGAAAAAAGAAAAGGAAAGGAAAGGAAGGAGGGAACTCAGTGGCCATAGAGTTCCCCATCTCTCCCTGCTGCCACTAATTTATATGATCTTTTATGTGCTGCACAATTACCCGGTCACTAATAACAAAGGTGTGCTTTTTTTCCCCATCTTTTTGAAGGTTCAAGTGTGGTTGGGTTTATCCTGGTATAACTGTAAATTGGCAGATAAGCTTAGATAAGCTGGTGACAGGGAGAAAAGGGAGAGAAGTTAGTAGTTTAACAGCTGCTTTGGTATCTTCCAAGATATTTGCTGTGGTTTTGAAGATAAGATCTTCAGCTTTGTCTCTCAACCTTCTTTGGCTAATTCTTTTCCTTTCTCTATAGAGTCCCAAGACACAACTTTTCCAGTAAAATATCCAGATATTCTTGTCTTAGTTTTCCTAGGAAATCTAGAGGAATCTTACATTAATTCTTTGTAAGCCTCTGTCTTTTTCTGTCCTTAAATTGTAGGTGAAAGGAAGAAATATTTTTCGATTTTTCATTGGTGAAGACAATAAAAATAGATAAAAAATGTTTAGGGAGTGTAAGTCTGCATTAGGGGTAAGAAGGTTAGGGGAAATTGTAATTATCTTTAAAACGCAGAATTGCCAGTAGCTGCTGGCCAGGAGGGGACCCAGCAAAGAGCCCTCAGGCATTCGGAGGAGGTAGTTGGCCAGGAAGGAGGCGTGTGGCAGCCTTGCACTGGCGACTGCTCCAACCCTTGCTGTAGCAGGTTCACATCTGCACTACCTAGTTGTAAGTTGGGATTTGCCACCTTAATTTCAGGGGGATATAATAGTTTCTGTGCTTTAAATTTGAGAATGTGTTTATTGATCAGAGTATAGTTACAATAATAAGATATTGTTAACTTTTTACTTGTGATTTAGTTTAAATTATGTTAAATGAGAAAAGCAAATTTTAATGTGGAACACTGCTATAGGAGGATGAAATAGATATATATTTATAGAAAAAATTCTGCCGTGTGTTGTCTTTTGTAGGGTAATTTATATGTGAGATGATAACTGTTCCAGGACATTATCCTTCCTGAGAAAGTTTTGTTGCCTTATATTTTGAAACTATTTGCAAGCCTGCTAGTTTTAAAAAACAAGTCACTCCTCTTCCCCCAAATTTCAGCAAGGAAATGGTCAATTGTGAAGCAGTAGGTTAAAAATTTTATAGTGAGCATCCAACATGTAGATTCTACCACTAATTTTTATCACATACATTTATTTATTCATTATCTGTGTTTTCTGTAAAGACTGTTTTCGTTAGTGTCAGATTTTTTTGCTCTTTAGTACAACACTAAGAAGAAAAGACTTACAGCCAGGTGTGGTGGTGCATGCCTGTGACCCCAGCACTGTGGGAGTCTGAGGCGGGAGGCTCACAACTTCGAGCTTGCTGCGCAATTAGTGACTAAGGGAGACTCTGTCTCAAAAAGTTAAGGGCCAGGGTATATCTCAATGTGGAGGCCTTGGATTCAGTCCCCAACCCTCTCTCCTCTCCTGCACAAAGAATTAAGGCAGTGCATTAAAGTATTTTATAGAGGCTATATCAGTCACTCAGAGTCAGTATAGGTCAGATCAGTTTTTTTCACCATCCAATCCAAAATAAAGCTTTGTTTTCTTTGGAAAGTAACTCAGTTTTAAGTTAAAATTTTTATTTCAGTGTTACTTGTACCTAAGTACAATTGTATAATAAGGAGGTTCTTGAGCTAAGGTATTTGATCTGACTTGTAAGTGATGGGGAAAATTGAGAAATTTTTAAGATTAGAAAACACTTTAGTCACTTTGTTTTTACCACTAGAGGTCTCACTAGCTGCAGAAAACTTGGTAGTTTTTCACATTAATTTGGATCTTAAATTTTTTATAGACTAGCATAATCAGTTTAAGTTGCAGCCCAGGTATTTTTTTGTTAAGATATAGAGATTATATTTTGTCTTATATAACTTAACAGAAGAAAAATAGGAAACTGGAACTTAGATTTTCATAATTTATTAAGAGTTGAAAGACACACCTAGAGGTTTGTATGAAAAGTTCTTCTTAAGCCTTTATTGTTTTCTTTCTTGCAATAATGGGGATTAACCCCAAGGCCTTTGTACCACATCATGGCTCCAGCATTTTTTTTTTTTTTTTTTTTTTTTTTTTGAGATCAGGAATGAGTTGCCCTGAGCAGCTTAAACTTGTGATCCTCCTGTCTCAAGTCTCCCACAGTACTGGGGTTGCAGGTTTGCAACACAATGCCTGGGTAATCCTTAATTCTTTAACTTGTTGAGTAATATCCAAAGGAGAAGCTAGAAATGTGGCTTTTGTTTTTATTTACTGTGTGTGTGTGTGTGTGTGTGTGTGTGTGTTTGAGACAGGGTCTCACTAGGCAGCTCAGGCTGGCCTTGAGCTCACTTTGTAGCCCAGACTGGTCTTGAACTTGCAACAATCCTCCTGCTGCAGCCTCCCGAGTGCTGGGATTACAGGCGTGCACCACTATGCCCAGCTTGTTTTTGTTTTAAAACTTTTTTTTTTTTTTTGCGGTACTGGGGATCGAACTCAGGACCCTGCGCTTGCTAGGCAAGCGCTTATTCCACTGAGCTATATCCCCAGCTGTTTTTGTTTTAATACACACATTTATGTTCATTTATTTAGATAGTAAAATCAGAGAACGATATACAGTAGATTCTTCTCAGAAGAAAATACTTTCAATGTTATTGAAGGAAGAGGTAAAAAAAACTTTAAGCATATTTACAGATTCATAGGAGTTATTGAAATAATACAAATAGCACTAAACTTCAAGAACAGTACAGTTATAGATCTGATACCCTAATTACTAATTTTCTTTAAAATTCTTTAATCAAAATTTGGTCTTTCCTTAATTTAGTTGAAGAATCACATAATTGAGGAACTGCGTAGGCAGTTTCTAGATGTTCTTGCATCTTGACTTCTAGCATCTAAATTGTTATTTTTGTTTCTTTAGAGCTTTTAGTCCCACCGTCTCCTGACTTTCTTATGTTTTGTGAGAAGGACCATTATTAAAGTGATACACGTTTGTAGTCCCAGCACTTGGGAGGCTGAGGCAGGAGGATCGCTGCGAGTTCAAGGCCAGCCTGGGTACATAGTGAGTTCACGGCCAGCCTGAACTACATGGAAAGGCCTTGTCTCAGAAAACAAACAAACAAAACAGACCACTGTTGCTTTGGGCAGGAAAAAAACTATCGCGTCATCCTTGGCACTGGTTTCTTATTAAACCTTTCAAGGTGGCTCTCGTGCCGTTTTCTTTCCCTTTTCATGTGACTTCCCTGGTTCCTTGTCTTCTCACCCTACTCTTGGACAATGTCTTTGTTACATTCCTCATCACTGAGACAGGGTACCTCACACCCAAAGTTAAAGGAGGAAAGGCTTATTTAGTAACAGTTTGTAGAGGTTTCCATCCACAGTTGTCTGGTGGCCTCAAGGCAGGGGTGGCATAGCAGAGGGGCATCACAGAGGAGAAACACTGCATGGTGGCAGAAGGCAGCAAGCTGCAAGTGACAGGTGACAAGTTACCACACTAACCCTCTTTCTGTCCCTTATATTTTATCAAGGTTACCCACCTTTGGGTAACAGGTGCCCTCACACCCAGGGTGGGGCATCGTTAATTCAAGCCAGAACTATGCCAAGCTGTTCAGCAGACTGGTTTAGTAATCACACACCCTTAATCCCAGCATCACATGCTGTAGATGCAGACACCTCTGGAAAAGCCCCACCTAGGACCGCATGAGGCTTAGCGGGGACATTCAGACTCAAGACAACAGTCATAGCTTTGTAGTGTTCTCCATGCTGGTAGCTTTTCTCACTCCCAGCCTACCCTATATATATATAATCTTTTTTTTTTTTTTTCCCGGTACCAAGGATCGAACTCAGGACCTTGCGCTTGCCAGGCAAGCGCTTATGCCACTGAGCTATACCCCCAGCCCCGTCAGCCTACCCTAAATACCACTAACGGCTATAAATGCAGCTCAAGAACCTGGAATGGCTCCCTGAGATTTACCTGTCACTCCAAAGCCATTTTCTGAACTTCTGAGCCGCTCTCACTGGGTCAGTCCTATCTCTCTCTCTTGCAGTATTTAAATCTGTACCTTATCATGGACAGTTTGGTTAATCTCTGCAGTGCCCTTCAGATATCATCTTACTCTCCTGGTGCTCTTCTTGTTGCTAGGGAAGTCTTTGTTTACCTGTTTGTCCTTTAAACCCCAGATGAGTCCCATCACACCTTGTTTTCCCTACAGTTCAAAATGTTGTTGTGGTTTTCTTAGCTCATCTATTTGCCATTGAACCACATAGTATGTAAATGGGAGGTATACAGCATAATAGTTGAGAACATGACGTCTAGAGCTAGCCAGCATGTGTTTGAGTTTAAAAGCTAAACTTGAGATTTAGTGTCTTTGCCACTTACTAGTGTGTGAACATAGGCTACTTAACTCTATTGTAGATCAGTATCCTTATCAGTAAAATAGGGCTAATGCCTATTTTAATGCCACCTCGTAGGGTTACTGCGAGGATTAAGGATATGTGTAAGGCATGTGGAGTAGTACTCTGCGTAGTACTGTGCACAGTGTTTTAAGTGTTTGCTGTTTCAATCAGTGCAGCCAACCATTGTTTATTCTCAGCCCCTCAGCCCCCTGTGTAACCTCCCCAACTGCACAGTGTCTTAGTCACTTCCCTTGTCACTGAGACAAAATACCCAACATCTGCGACTCAGGGGAGAGGTTCATGGTGGCTCACAGTTATAGCCCTGGTCAGCTGGCTCCAGGGCAGAAGTGATATAGTGGGAAGCTCTGGCCAAGGACAGCTGTTCATGTCATGCTGACCAAGATGGAGAGAGAGGAAAAGGAGGAACCAGGGAAGGAGATACACTCTTCCAGGGGCCCTCCCCACGACCGCCAGGTCCCACCTCCTAACAGCAGGTCACCTGTGCGTGCATCAGGGTGCTTATCCACTCCGGAGTACAGTGTCTCCTACACTTGATGTTTTGGGGGGCAGTCCAGGTCTCAGCCAGAAAAAAGAGTAGCTCTTTTGTGGCAGAGTATTACAGTTTTGGTTCAGACTCCCATCACTCATGCAGCTTACTCAGAAAAACTTGTTGGCTCATTTGATTTCTCTGTAGCCCATGTTTTTGTTGTTACTACTTTTAAATTTTTATTTTTAGTACTATCTGTTTATAGTACATAATGCTTACATTCATCATGGGGAGTTGATACATATGCGTAACAAGTAGTCCATATGTCTGTATGAAAACCTAATTTAATAAACTCTTTAGAAAGCTAAATGGGATAGTGCAGGCTTATAATCCCAGCGTTTGAGAGCCTGAGGCAGAACAATCGCCAATAATTTGAGGTCATACAGGATTCTGTAGTGAATACAAGGCCAGCCTGAATTACATAGTGAGATTGTATCTCAGGGGGGACAAAAAAAAAAACAAGAAAAGAAAAACAAGCAAACAAACCTCTTTGTAAATGAGCTACTAAGGAGCCATTTGAGAAGAGAAAGCCATGAATATTGTGTTTATCTTTCTGAGGTCATTAGGTGTGGTAACAATCCTTAAAAACTTCTACAGTATGAAGTTAGCTTCAAACTGAGAATATTTTGAGGCAGGAAAAACAGCAACAATACTCTTTTGGTATGTAATGTGAAGGTAATTTTTTCTTTCTTTTACGTTTTTTTTTTGAGACAGTGTCTCACTGTGTGGTTCAGGCTGGCCTGGACTCACTGTGTAGCCCAGGCTGGCCTCAAATTCACAGTGAGCCCTCCCAAGTGCTGGGATTACAGGCGTGCATGTGGAAGTAACTTTCATATTTGGTTTAAAATAGACCACTTTTATATATACTTAAAAGTTCAGCTCTTTAAAAAAGAAGTAAAGGGTGGAATAATTTTTGTAACAAGTGGTAATCTTTATGCAATTAATCTATCTGTATGTGAGAATATTCCTTAATTTAAAAAGACAATTCTCCTTTTTTTTCCACAGGACTTCCTGATCCGTTTGCTAAGGTGGTGGTTGATGGATCTGGACAATGCCATTCTACAGACACTGTGAAGAACACACTCGATCCAAAATGGAATCAGCATTATGACTTGTAGGTTTAAATGATTAATTTGAGATCAAACACAATTAATACTATTTTATATAATCTCTAAAAAGAATCTCAAAATTATCTGAGTTTTATCTGTGGTATAATTTGATTTTCACAGAAGGGATACAAAACCCAGTGGAAAGGTGTTTAGATGTATTGATCCTTGGTTTTGAACATGGTTCTAAGAAGAAAATTAAACTAGGTCACATTAGAGAGCAGCCCTCTCTTTCCAGTGAAACAAAGGTTAATTCACTTTAGGTCTGTTACTAGCATAAAACTAAGAATCAGAACTCTTTCTATGTAGAGGTTTTTTCCTTTATATTTTAATCATAGTAGTATAGGACTTCTTTAATAGGTTAGTTCGTTTTTTCAGGTATTCTGTTTATAGATACCTTGCTTATTTATATCACTGCAATCATTTTTTTGTTTTTAGTTTTAGATATTCTAAAATTTACTACCTGAGATGATTCAGCTTTTAAAATTAGTACCCCCACCCACCCCTGCCCCAGAATGCTCACTCCTATGCCCCTTCTCCCATTATTCCATGTTTATATGCTTATGATTATAAAAGTATTCAGAGACAGATTGATTACGTGATTCACAGGAACTATTTTTCCTTTCTTAACAACTGTTGTTTCTCAAGTTGTGCCTGCCATTTGTTTGGGTTTCTGTTCATCTCATTAATTCCCAGCCTCTTACGGAATCATGTGCTCAGTTCTGTCAGGTGCTCCAGTGGCTTTTTCTCCCTGCAGACATCCCTCCTGAAGTCTGTGTTTTCTTCCCTCAGTCTGTCTTTTCTTGCCTCTCATGACCTGCTGTGCTGTCGTCCTGGGACTTGCCTTCGTCACTAGGGTGGGAGCTCCCCCTGCCCCACAGTCACAGCGACTGTTTCTCCTCCTCCTCCTCCTGCTGCTCTTCTCTGTGGAGTTTATCTTCCACTGTCACTTTGAGAAAGAGCAGAAAGATGGAAAACATTTTTTGAGATCTTACCTAAAAATATAGTTTGTATTCTTACTTGACAGTTTGAATAGAGACTTTAAGATGAAACATCACTTTTTTCCCAAGTTTTAAATACGTTGCTTTATTATCTTCTAGGTCTACATAAGCATCAGTAGAAGTATAAGCTGGGAGTGTTGGCACATGCCTGTAATTCCTGCACTCTAAGAGGCTTAGGTGGGCAGGAGGATCTAAAGTTCCAGCCCGGCAGCTTAGTCACTGAATGGGACTGTGCCTCAAAAGGAAAGATACGAAAGAAGCTCGAATGTAGCTCAGTGGGGAGGCCCTGGGTTCAACTTCCAGAGCCGGAATAAAAATCTGAGCCACAAGTTGGAGCATATCTTTAATTTTAAAATTTTTTGTTGCCATATTTTAAAAACACAAACAGGTGAAATTAAGCATAATTTAATTTTGTATATCTAAAATATTGTCATTTCAGCATGGAACCTAAATAAAACATTGAATTCTTTCATCATATACTAAGTCTTTGAAATCAGGGTTATTTTATATTTAGCTTGCTTACATCTGGACGAGCCACATAGGAAATACTTAATAGTTCTGTGTGGCTAACAGCTGCCATTCTGGACAGTGCAGATTTATAGTGTTGCTGGTGGCAACTGTGGCCTTTCATGATTGTCTTGCAGATGGAACATTTTAGGGTGTTTTCTCTATACCTCTGTTGCTAAATCTTGGTTATTTTTCTTTTAAAAATTATACCATCCTATTAGTTATGAATTGGTGCCTCATTGTGGTTTTGATTGATATTATTATAATAATAACTACTGATGTTGAACATTTTTTCATGTGCTTGTTAGGTTTTATTTTATAGTTAATATTAATTGGGCTTTTTTCTCTTGTTTCCAAAGTGGTAGAGAAACTTCTCGATCAGGGAAATACTCTGGACCATTTTATAAAATCTTCACTTTAAATTGACTAAAGCTGCAGAATTAATAATTATATTTTAGCCCAAAAGTTTGAATGTGTGTGTATTTATTTATTTATTATTTTGAGGAAGAGTTTCACTGTGTAGTTTTGGCCAGCTTTGAACTTACTATGTAGCTCAGGCTGACCTTGTACCCATGGTAGTCTTTCTGCCACAGCTTCCTGAGTGCTGGGATCATAGACATTTGGCCCCTCACCTGGCTATATATGTATTGTATTTTTTCTATATGACAATACTATATTCTCATGTAGATGCAATATCCTGAAGCTTGTTTATAAATCATATTTGCTAATGAAGTAGAAGTTTTTAATAAAATCTAACTAGAGCCCTCTATTTAACTTTCAATTTTAAAAAGATTATACCTTTTTCTTTTATGTTGGAATATATGTTACATGAAGTTTCTTTAAAAAGAGGAGATACTTTTCTAAGTGTAAGAAATGTTATTTCTGATTAATTCCTGACCTAAGAGTATTTGTACAGAATATTTGTGACATGAACAGTTAAGTACTACAACACAATTAATTTCTAGTAATTCATGAATTAGTGTTTAGGAGGTCTATAATCAGCAAATGTTTAGTGCAGTTTAAGATAGAGCTTTCCATCAGATAAAAAAAATCTGATGGTACACTGCAGTAGACACATGGAGTTGTTTGAGCTAGACGTGGGCTGCCATGAGGCCTGGAGAATCAATATTTCAGTGTATCCACAAACCAAGCATATTAGTTGGGAAAATGATTTAATGTGATTTATAGATACTACTCACTTAATGACTGGATTTATGACCAAGGTGTGCTGTTCAGACTTGCAACCCACTTACGACCCTTCTTTTTTCTTCTGCACATCTTATTCATAGAGCCTCGAGGTCTTTTTTTGTACTGTACATCTTGTTTATACACTACTGTAATTTTTGCTGATTGTACTGAATAGTACTGTAGTTTTCTGTCATGTTTTACATAACAGCACTGCATGTAAGAGTTACACAGATGAAAGTAACATCACCAAGTTGGACTCTCCTTTGACCGTTTCCTTGTTTCCAGTATTGTAATGTATGTACTATGTACAGTCCCTCATTCAGTGACAAATGCAGCAGAACCACAGCTCAGCTATTAAACGAGGAGTGTCTATTTATGTTTTTTAATGTTTGGTTTGGAGTGCTTTGCCTGTTTAATACTTGATGCTAGTTCTGGAATTAATAGCATGCAGCAGTTATATACCAAGATACATCGGGTAGGTGTAATTGAAAATTGGTATCTATATTCTGAATGATACTTTAATTCAGATCTTTTCATTTGTGAGCAACAGAGACCAAATTCAAATTGGCTTAATTTAACGAAAGGAATGTGTTGTCTGACATAATTAAAAGCTCACAGGTGGCTGTTTTAGGTACAGACAGATTCAGGGACTCTTGTGCCCCTCCCGTGACCCTTGTGTAAAAGTTTCAGCCTTCATCTGTGTGGCTGAGGCTTTTATTTGTACTTGGTGAATTTTCCCAATATTTCTCTTTTGTTGAATGATACTTTTAAGCTCAAGGTTGCTGGACCAAAAATTTGACCTCTTAGAGTCATTTGAATAGAGTTATGTTCCACTGATACAGTTACGTTACATATGCGTACCCATGGGTTGATGCCATGTTAACAGTTGGCAGGCATGTGCACAGACAAGTACAGTAACGCTTTCCCCTGCTCTGCTT
This sequence comes from Dinomys branickii, assembly GCA_004027595.1. NCBI lineage: Eukaryota > Metazoa > Chordata > Mammalia > Rodentia > Dinomyidae > Dinomys > Dinomys branickii. The sequence continues at coordinate 35,164 of PVLD010012185.1, read as the reverse complement.
GTCTGCAGGCAGTGAAGTGAAATCTCCAAGAGTCCTGCTCGCTCAAGGCCTGCATGCAGGAAAGAAGCAGGGGAAAAGCGTTACAAACAGCTTTTGTTCTACAGCATTAAAAAATATAACAGGTAGGTCAGATTTTTGGTCTGTCAGCCTTGACAATGCCCCTTGCAAGTGAACTAAGTCTCCTCTGAAGTAGAGGTCATGTCATTGAAATGTTCTTAAATTGTGACCATAATAAAAGTTCTTTTAGGATTTTTGTTCCTTAAAAGAAGTAATCATTATAAACTCCTTTAGGGCTACTAGATACTAGCTACAGAAGGAGCTTTTGTTACTAACAAGAAGTTTTGTCCAGCCCAAGATATTAAAAATCATTTTTAGGTATTTTAAAACTTCTAAAAATTTAAGTTCAGTCATGTGGATTGACTAAATTTAAAATATATTCTGCGTATTCTAGTTCTTCTCTGAAAAATATTTGTGACTTTAGAACACATAAAAAATGAGAAAAAGTTTTAGACTACTTTATGAAGTTATTCATGTAGCTGTGTTGGTTTTTAGGTATATTGGAAAGTCTGATTCAGTTACAATCAGTGTATGGAATCACAAGAAGATCCATAAAAAACAAGGTGCTGGATTTCTTGGTTGTGTTCGTCTTCTTTCCAACGCCATCAACCGCCTCAAAGACACTGGTTGTGAGTAGATATTAGAGCTTTTGAAATTTAAAAAAAAAAAAATGCATTCTTCCTATATATGTCTGAAATATTGGTAAAATTCCTGGTCTATATTTATTTTGTACATATTTTTGTTTTAAGACAGGGTCTTGCTATGCACTCCAAGCTGGCCTTGCACTCACTATGTAGTCGAGGCTGGCCTCAAACGCACAGTGATCCTCCTGCCTCAGCCTCCTGAGTGCTAGAATTCAGGCATGTGCTACCATGCCTGGCAATTTTGTACACCTTTAAAATGTGTAACCTTTTCAGTATGTGGAACCTAGAGCTGATCAGAGCTTATACTTAGCTTCTGGTAAATTAATAAATATTACAAAGGGATCGATATACAGAAGGTTGAGAAGAAAGGTGTTCAAGTAAACATGTCTTTTAAAATTTCTTAGCACCATTCTCTGGTTTTGATGGATCTATGAGATGGCAGTAAATTTTTATTTAGGTGATTGGAATATTGAAGGTATCAGTTAAAGGAGAATTATTAGTGGGTAAGAATATCAAAAAACTGCTGTGACAAAATTAAAAATTGATTGTAAGATAGTTATATTAACTACTAAATATAGCTCAATTTATCACTAACCTGGGCCTTTACAAGGTAAACTAAGATCAAGACATTCAAAATGATTTTTACAGCAAATTGACAAATTGACTTAACATTTATGTAACTTACGTGACCAAGTGGGAGAGTCCTTTTGGGTGTCTCTCCACTGAAACATACATAGATGGAAATTTTTTTGTAACAGATTTTTGTCATTGTTGTTTCTATAGAATTTTTAATACAAGAAACATTGTTAGTCATTGTCATGGAATTTTAGTGCAGTTGCCTTTGCTAATAATCAAACTCATATAATTTAGCTAAGGAATTTAAGTAAAAAACAGTAAATTTAGCATTGAATGCTAGATATATTGAGATGGTTCCTTTTATTTATTTTTTTTTTGCGGTACTGGGGATCGAACTCAGGACCCTGCACTTGCTAGGCAGGCGCTTATTCCACTGAGCTATATCCCCAGCCCGAGATGGTTCCTTTTAATGTGGTATGGTACCACTGCCTAGATACATAAATATTGAACTGTTACATAAAAGGGAGGGAACTGAACTTGAAATTCTCAGTCAGACAAATTTAAGGGTCTCTGAGAAATTCTTACATTTGTGGGTTAACAGGGTGATGACCCACAGGAGAGGGATGTTGGGACTGGAAAAGGTCTGCATATAAACCATACTGTTTTGTTACCTAATCTCGCAGGCAGACTTAAAATGTATAGATCAAATGGCTGAAGTTACAGTGTTCCAGCCTCAGTTTACCCAACATTTATTGAACTCTAAACATCCCAGGTACTATTCTAAACCCTGGTGACAAAAGGAAAAATGGCATGGGTTCTATTGTCTTGGAAACGGGTAAAAGCCTTCTAGCAAAAGGAACGTGCCAAATTGGAGGAACTGCAATCGCAGGTGAAAAACGTGCTTTGCGGAACCTGTCTGTTTAGCTAACTCAGTATCATCCATTTATTTTGCAGAGGGGAGATTGTATTTTCAGCTGTTTGCTCAGGGAGTAGAGTCTGGGAACACAGATTCTTCTTTCTGCTCCATGTGTTTGTTTCCTCGCAGTAATTTACTTGACCTTTTTGATGTTTAATAATATTGATCAAATATTTATTAAGCACCTGATGCAGTGTTCTGCCAGATTGGAGAATACAAAGACTAAGATGGTCTCCTTGTTTTATCGATTCATAATTAAGACAGATGGGACACACCTGTAAAAGATTTCAGCTAAGCAGAACCGACATGCTATGGGTAATATTATTCCTTAATATAACTTTGAGGGCCAAGCCAGTGTCATGTTTAAAGATGAAGCATCTGAAAGAATAACTGAATTGTGCTGTGTGTGGTGGCATATGGCTGTAATCCCAGCTGCTTGGGAGGCTAAAACGAGATCGAAAGTTCAAACCAGCCAACACAACTTAGTGACATTTTGCCTCTAAATAAATAAATAAAAAGGTCTGGGGATGTAGCTCAGTGGTAGAGTAGTTGCCAGGCATCCACAAGTTTCTGGCTTCAGTTTCCGATACCACCACCACCAAAAGAAGTTTCCCCTATGTGATTAATGGGTGAATTAATTCAAACTCAGATTTTACTTTTTTTCTCAAGATTTATTGTATGTAGGGGGTTGGGACGATTAGATAAAAGTAGTAAGAATGACAACAGCTAACATTTGTTGAACACTTATGTGCCAGGCACCATGTTGAAAGTCGTATGTTATAGTATTATCAGATGGAATCCTTGAAAAATGCAAGGTAGGTTCTGTGGTTACATGTGACAGAACTAAGGCTGAGGTATAAGTTGCTTAAGACCAACAATTATTAGGAGGCAAGGCAAGACTTAGAAGGCAGTGGTTTGAAATTTTTAAAGAGACAGTAACTGCCTTTTGGCAGTATAACATACCAGTATTATGGTGTTTGAAATCTGAATTTACCAGAACTTGAGACGGTTAAATGCTAATTTATATGAGATTAGAGAATTTTAAACATTTGTTTTATGATCAGTTCTTTATAGGTTTGATTTGTAATAGATACTGGGAATTCACTTTCACTAATAGATGTTAGACTTTTTGATACCAGCTAATTTTTTAATTTTTTTGTTTTGTTGTTGATGTGAAATAGATCAGCGGTTGGATCTGTGCAAGCTTGGGCCAAATGACAATGATACAGTCAGAGGACAGATAGTAGGTAAGTGTGGGACCTAACATCAGTGAGTTCTGGCCTCGCTCAGGCTGATCTATGATTTAAATACCTTTTAAATATGACAACTACAGCTACATTGGATTGGCATAAATTAAATGAGTCAAGATACTATAAACAGTGGATCTCGGATGCAGGTTAACTTAATTAAAAAACTCTTAGTATATAAAAGAATAGCAGCTCCAAGTAAAGAATTCTGTATCATTTTTATAGTTTTCATGTTGTTTTTGTTTTTGTTCTTTTCTCTCTAAAATAAAAAAGAGTAATTGATCCTTCAGGAAGGAATCCTTTCAAAGTATTCAAATACAGTAGAACACTAAGATTTTATAGATGGTATTAAAGTTTCCTGAAGACAATCTTCAAACTAGATTTTGAGTAAGAATATTCTGTTGAACTTTTTGTTTAATATTTAGTGCCTTATAGTCTTAAAAATCTATGCTAATTGAAAAAAGAACAAGCAATGATAGTGTAAGACTTAACTGGGAACGGGGAGACACTGTTAGCTTACTTGTACAACAGTCTATTAGTTCCAGGGAAAGGGACTAATAGACTATCTTGAATTGACATAGAGCTTGGCATAAAATTTCTTGAGACTTTTCTTATAAACTGATGGATTGAGATTTGATTATGATGCATAGTGTGGTAGGACACAGGAAGGCACCTGGAGGCTTCTTAAAGAATAAAAATTCATGTGGAATCTTACCTTGTGATAGAGCAGAATTTAGGCTAAAATGATTTCATTATGAATGTCTCAAAAGTTTTAGTTCCCAAAGGTTCTTGAAGAACTACATTTCCTATAAGGCAAAGAATTGGATTCAGAATTGGATTACTGGCAGAATCGCCACTTAACAAAGCCCTCTATTTGTCATCCCAGGAAAGCACCTCCATGCAGTATAGAATTACTGGTAATTCCTGTCATTCTTAGATTGAGAAGGGGGTGTAAAACATTCTCAAAAAAAATCACAACATGCAGGCTTTTTACACATAGTTGTTGTATTTGATTTGGTATGTTACGTAATGCTTGCCAACTAGTATCTAGGATTAACAAAATAGTTCTCAGATGTAAATTTTTATTTATAAAGTAATAGACTTTATTAGATATTAGAAGTATATTTACTAGAATATACTACATAAAATACAGATGTTTTACTTTTAGGTATGTGCATGTGTATTTAATTTAAAGCTCATGTGTGAATATGGGACTCATAATAGGACCATTAATAAGTTAGAAGGAGGCTAAACTCAAATCCTGTCATGTAATTTTGTCATTCCAAGACCCAGTGCATTCAGTTCTTGGAGAATTGGGCCTCTGCAAATAATTGTAAATAGATGTACAAAATACCTTTTGGAAAATGGAAGAAAACATTAAAATACTAGACAATACCACTTTCTAATATTTCTATATACATATATATTTCTGTTATTTTAATTACAGTGAACATAAATTTATTTTGCTTTCACATCATTGATAATTAATGGTGAATTATAACTTAATCATTGAACTTTTATTTTTGTTATAACATTAAAACTTACAAGCATTTTTATGCACTTTGCATTGTCTTTTTATTTTTTTAAATTTTTTTAATTATTATTATTATTTTTGCATTGTCTTTTTAAAGAATTGTTACCTTAAAAATATTTTTTCCAAATTGAGTTGATTGATTCACAGAATACAAACCCTTCCCTTGTACTTAAAACTGTTGAGCTCTTTTTGCTTTTGTGAAGTTTTTCTTATATTACTTACTCTTAAAAAATTTTTTTTGGTACCAAGAATTGAACTGAGGACCTTATGCTTGCCAGGCAGGCACTGTGCCACTGAGCTACATCCCTGGCCCTGTTGTTTGCTTTTATAAAATCTAACTGCAGACGGAGAACCTAAAGCATACTCACAGTGCTCATCATAATCACCTTCATGTAAACTTTTGTTGTATATTTTAAAAAATGATATTATGCCATGCAAAGTTTCAGTACCCTATTTTAATCTGTCACTCTGTGTCTTTTTGTGCATGGATATATTTTTATAGCATTTTTAATATTGTATGGTAGGATATAATTTCACCAATCTTTTGTTGTTGGATGTTTAGTTAATAATGTTTAAATATTATGAACAGTAGCTCTATAAACATTTCTACAGCTCATTTTATATACTAGAATTAGATCATTTAGGACCACATAAAAGTTGCTTAGGTGTTTCATAATATAGCAAACCTATGTAACTCTTTAGCATTGATCCTTAGCACTATTTCAAACAAAGCTAGTAAGAAAATAGTGTTTCACTGTGATTCTATTTCAGTAAACATTTCACTTGTTTTCTATATGAAAACTTATTTTTCAAGTTTTCCTAAAACATCTTTACATTCACTGAGGTGTGTTAACAGTGTTCTCTCCTATAAATGAAACTTAATATACAAGAGATATGTGAACTTTCTTATTTTTCAGATTTTTATAGAGCAAGGATAGACCATTCTTGAAAGGTCCTCAGATGTCATACCTTGCAACATACTTCTTATGTGGTAATTTAGTAATTCTTTAAGAAATTAAGGTAGTGGTGGTAGCCTGTAATCCCAGCACTCTGGATTTCAACTTGGAGTCCAGCTTTGGCAAGTTAGTGAGACCCTGTCTCAAAATAAAAAATAAGAGGAATGCTGGTAACATGGTTCAGCGCAAAGGCCTTGGGTACAGTCGTCAGTGCTGGGAGAAAAAAGGAAGAACGCTCCATGTTGGCAGTTAGCTCCACCTCTTCTAACTTTTGGGAGAGTTGCCAAAGGTAGAATGAAGGGATTCTAGAACAGCAGAGAAGGACTTGAGGGATTGTTAGCCTTAAGCATATTAAGTGTTTTGTTTAATACTACAGTGTTAACCTAGTTGGCAGAGTCAGCTCTAGAGTTTGTATCTTCTGTCTCCAAGTTTTAAAACAGTAGTTTTACACTACTATTGAAACCCATGAAATACAAGGATGACCCTATTATCAGAATCCAGTGTAGTTTGTGAAGATAACGAGATTACCAGGAAATAAAACGCCTGCTCACTTCAGCAGCACATATGCTATCATTGGAGCAACACAGAAAAGCTTAGCATGGCCCTTTTGGAAGATGACATGCAAATTTGTGAAGCATTCTGTATTTTTTGAGTAGTTTCTGGAAGATGGATGAACCTTGAGACCATAACGTTAAGTGAAATGTGTCAAGACACACAAGTTTAAATACACATGGTTCTATTATATGAGAAACCCAAAATATAAACGAAGAGCGAAATAAAAGGTAACAGGAGAAGGGAGCTGGACCTCGTGCAAATGGAAGGCTTGAAGAGGTGAGGGAAGGGGAGGGGAAAAGAAAGAATGAACATGTGGTATACACGTGTACCAGCTCCACATCAGGGCTGTAGTCATTACGTACTGCAAACGGGTACTAAGAAAAATAAAAACTAAAAGAGAAAAGAATTAAATTAATGTAAACTTTCCAAATTTGTCTGTACATGAATATACCCTTAATGTGTTAATCCCACTTCTTGAGTGCAATGGCAACCTTGCATTACCGCATTATGAGGGTGAAAAAGAAAGTAGACTTTATTCTGTGAGCAAGATAAACTGTAGAAAACCTAAGATTCTGGTATCACACCTAAAGAAAAAAAAAATCTATGGAAAAAGAAACCTTACATTTTGTTAGAAACCAAAGATTCATTCTGTATTATGAAAATAAGCCAAATATCTTCTAAAAATAGATGTTTTAGATTATAGTAGTTCTTTTCTAGTTCTGTGAATTTTAGTAATGTTTCTGTTGTTTAACAGTAAGTCTTCAGTCCAGAGAGCGAATAGGCGCGGGAGGACAAGCTGTGGACTGCACTCGTTTGTTTGATAATGACTTACCAGACGGGTAAGCGGATAGCGTTAAAGTCGTTAGAGAGATGTGTAGACAATAGACTGCAAGTAGTAAGAAATAAATTGGTATTTATTTTATACATTAGAAATTTTCTGTAATCAATTCTAGAATGTAGATTTTCTTTCTACTTATAAAGTTAGAAGAATTACTAGACATTTACAAAATAAGGCATGAATTATGTGTGTTATTTTTAACAGTTTTGACCACAAAAAAGTTTTGATAAGGAAGCAAATGAAATGTATTCCCAAATATAACTTCTCTCTGAATACTATCTATTTAAAAGAAAAACTTTTTTGCTTGGTTAAATTACTCTAAACAGGGCATACAAGCACTGAATTTGAAATATTCTATTTAGAGGAATGGGAAAGAGAATTTGGGCAAGAATAATTATAATAACATTTATTGAGCACATAGGTGTCAGATACTACTGTAAGTACTTTATATACATTGTGTCATGTAATTCTCATAGCATCTTAGAAGGTAGAATATTGCATATGACTCCAGAATTTGACCACCTGAGTTCCAACCCTTCTCTTCTGTTTACTGGCTTTATGACATTTTTATTTAACTTTTAAAGCTTTAGTTTATTTTGTGGAAAAAAAATGGATGATGGAAGTCTGTGTCCTATAAATTGCTCAGGATTTAATTACGTCATTTACATAAGCACTTCAGTGTCTTGCACATGGTGTTTAATAATTGCTGTCATCTGTGTTGTTTTTACTATAGTTACTGTCACTCACTTTACAGATTAAAAAACTGGGACTCAGAGTAAAGTAATTTTCCTAAGAGTGTACAGTAAGTGGCGTAGCTTGAGCACAAGGCTAACTGATGGCTCCCAAGCTTGTTCTCTCCAGTCTCTATCTTTGATACTAATTCTGACACTTACCTGATTTTTTTAACCTTCAAAGTATTTTTAGTTCAGTGAGGTATAATTTATATATAGTACATCGGACCCATTTAAATTGTATAATTATTTGATTTTGACTCAAATTACTTTTGATATAAAATTCTATATTTGCTCATTTTGTTTTGACTTTTAAAAATTGTCATGAATAACTGTTTATCGATCACTTTAGTGTTTGAGGTCTGTCAACTCTTATGGATATGAGGGAGATTATGGTAGTTTTGAAAGAGGGTTAGGATGAAATAATATTGAGAGAGTATAGCAATACGAAGGTTATTATTCTGTATTTGTCCATCCTTATTTTCATTATAATTTAACCACATCTCTTTATTTTTTGTGTTTTAATGTCCCCCAGACTCAATCAATATATTGGTGCAAATATTAATATTACCATATATCTAGTTATTTGCCTATTTCAATATATAAATTATAATAAAGAGTTGAGGGAAAAGTGGCATTCTTGATTTTTAAAAAAATAATTTAGGTACTATATTGGTCAGCTTTCTGACTGTTGGGACATATCACCTGACACGTGTAACTTAAGGGAACAGGGTGATGGTGGCTCCCGTTTCAGAGGTTTCAGCCCTCAGCTGGTTGGCGCTAAGGCAGATACATTGCGGTGGGCAGGGGTGTGGAGGAAGCTGCTCAGCTGATGGTGGCTGGGAAGCAGAGTGAGCTGGAGAGAGCTGGAGACAGAGGAGTCCGGGGTCAGCACTGTTGCCCAGGACCTCACTTCCACCACCCTCCAAGCAGGCTCCGCCTTCTCATAGCGCTTTCAGCTTCGAACTCTTCAGTGGGTAATCTGTTAGTAAGGTTTATACCGTCATGATCCAGTCAGGTGGACAATTACTGTTAACCAGTAGAGGTGGGCTAAGTGTTTTTAACAAAATTTTCTAGTGAAATTTAATTTTTAAAAAATCATGGGTGGTTTTAGACCATCTGGATTTCAATTCTTAGTCTTTTGCATATGAACTTTAAGACTCAGTTAATTTTGAATAAATATATTTTTAGGAGAGCCATTTTTAGAAAGTGATAGAGAAACTAGTACAATTGCAGTACTGATTTTACCTAAAATGTGCAGTTCTAAAATAAGTTGAAAAAAACCCTATTTAGTCTTTCTAATTGCAGTAGCAAATATCTTCCTGGCATAGTGATAGCACTGAAAACATTGCATATGCCTGCTTCCTCTTAATACCCATTAAAGCCCTACCTCCCCAAATTTTTATTTAAGCTGGGAAGAACGGAGAACTGCCTCTGGAAGAATCCAGTATCTAAACCACATAACAAGAACTACACAATGGGAACGCCCAACAAGGTAAAAACATACAGCATTTCCCATGGTCTGTGCTAGTCACCTACTTGAAGTTACCATTTAGCTCTCAACTTTTCCAGAGTTTATTCCCTTGGCATATTGTAGATTATTAGATGCTATTTTTATTTTTATTATTTTTTTGAGACAGGGTTGTGCTATACAGTTCAGGGTGACCTTGAACTCAACTATGTAGCACAGGCTGGCCTCAAACTCATAGTGATCTTCCTGCCTCAGCCTCCTGAGTGGTGGGATTACAGGTGTGTGCCACCATATCTGGTTAGGTGCTATTATTATTATTTTTAAAGGTTATTTTATATGAGCAAAGATTATTTGATAGGTCACCCTGTTGCATGTCTAGTATAAAGTGCCAAAGATTTTACTGAAGTTGAACAGCTTATTTTTATTATATCCGAACCTGAGTGAATGTATGCTTGTGTCAGTGTTTACGTGGGGCCCAGTTCCTTTTGTCTCAATTTCCACATGTCCAAAATTTTGATTATTATAAATGTTAAAAAGTGAATTTGTTATTATCCTTTTCTTTTGGAAGACCTACAATAAACTGGAAATTTCCAGTTTATTGGAAGAGATATTAGACAAACTAGTATCTCTCCTTTATTTGTTCAGTAAATGTTAATTGAGCTCTTTGTACACATGTGTCAGGCACTAGGTGATAGCAATATTTGTAGTAGGGAGTAAACTAGGCAGATTTCACCCTTTCAGTTCATATGTGGGTCAGGGGAATGATGGAGAAAACAGAGACAAGAAAAATGTCATGAGTAAATTTGTGCCAAGAAACTGAATCACTGAACAGTAACTGCACTACTGCTCTTTGACTTAGTGGTTGGGGCTATGTCTAATAACCTTTGTGGATTTAAAGTAGTGCAAGCCAAGAATTCATTTAATATGCGTAGTGTAGCAAACATATCTTAGCAGCACATTACCATTCCTTACTGCCGTGACCACGTGACTTACTGGGGTGCAGCCTGCTGCCATTGCCCAGCCTTGTGAGAGCATCTGTGTGTGTCACTTGCTAGTTTGGGAAACAGTATAAATTTGAAGTACAGTTTCTATGGAATGCTGATAGCTTTTGCATTACTGTTAAGTCCAAGAAACTGTTTCTATTTATGTATTTATTTATTTGTAGTACTGGGGATTGAACCCATGGCCTTTACCCTGAGCTATTCTCTCTTGTTAATCTCAGTCCTTTTCAGTTTTATTTTGAGACAGGGTTTTGCTATGTTCCCAAATTACTTGGGCTGGGCTCGAATTTAGGATCTGCCCGTCCTCGCCTCTGAGAGCACTGGGATTCCAGACATGTTCCACCATCACGGGCAAAGTCAAAAGAGCTTAAATTGAACCTTTATGCATTGGGGAATCTTTGTACTGCCATATGACTGGCGGGCTCTTAGATTAGAAGGGCCTCTTAGGAGCCCTTGTTTAAGTAAATTGTTATTTGAATAACAAAGAAGAGCTAGGACTAGGGAGAACGAGAAAAAAGAGTATTCTGTGGAAAGGAGAGGCACAGTTCTCAAGGACTAGAGGGTAAACTGACTTTCGGAAGTTCAAGACACAGGAAGAAATGAGTGTGGAAGAAGCCAAATCATAAGAAATCAGGTCCAAAAGGTAGGCTGTATCAAGGTTGAGTTATGCTTTGTAAGCTAGTGCTCAAATTATGAATATATTTAGATTTCATATAAAATATAATTAAAATAATCAGATGCAGTGCCTCACACCTGTACTCCCAGCTACAAGGTAGGGGGAGACAGGAGGATTTTAAGTTTAGGTTCATCTAGAACAACTTTAGTGAGACTTTGTCTCAGAATAAATTAAAAAGGGCTTAGTGGTATGTAGCTTCGCAGTGGGGCACTTGCCTAGCATGTGTGAAGCTCTGGGTTCAATTCCCAGTACCACCAAAACTAAAACACAGCAGCAGATACTTCTGTCTGCATCTGTCCCTAAATCAGACGTGGCCACTGAAGTACAGGAGTGGTGCGCTCACCTCCTGTATTCCTTGCCTACAGACTTCAGGCTTGTGTTACGGAGCTCTTGAGATCATCACATTTATATGAGCCAGTGCATTTTCTTACATGGTGACCAATTATTACTGTAGTATATATTATCTAGTGAACTCTTTTTGATATCTAAATTGATAACATTTTTTCCTTATTGCTTTTCAATAGACCGGCATCTGAATATTCTAGTCCTGGCAGACCTCTTAGCTGCTTTGTTGATGAGAACACTCCAATTAGTGGAACAAATGGTGCAACATGTGGACAGTCTTCAGATCCCAGACTGGCAGAGAGGAGAGTCAGGTCACAACGACATAGAAATTACATGAGCAGGACACACTTACATACTCCTCCAGACCTACCAGAAGGCTATGGTATGTTAACTAGCTACAACAGAGCATGGCTTACTAATTTCAGCTTGCTAAGAAAGTCAGAACATCAATTTGAAAAAAGTTTTTAATCTAGATTTAAGGATTCTATCTCAAAATAAGAGTAAATGTAAAATCACCTTTTAGGGCTTATTATCTAGATGTACCCCCAAAGCCTCATGTGCTCATAGGTGGGTCTTCTTGAAGCTGGCTGCATCTGGGCTGTGTGATGCTGGGATTAAGGGTGTGTGGTATAAATTAGTTCACTGATGGGTTTAGCATAGTTCTTGGTGTGGATAATGGAAAGGCCCACCGAGGGTGTGGGTGGCACCACCCAACAGGCTTGTACCCTAGATGGGGTGAAAGGGAAAGGGAGGCTTGCTGCTGCTTGGCTGCCTGCTGCTGCTACCTCCTGCCTGCTGTGCCATGAACAGTTTCTCCTCTGGTACGGCCCTCTGCCACGCCACCCTACCTTGGAGCCAGCTGACTATGGACTGAAACCTCTGCAAACTGTGAGCTAAAATAAACCTTTTCTTCTTTTAAGTGTGAGTGTTGGGTATTTTGTCCCAGCATTGAAAAAGTAACTAAGACACCTCCCAATTTTGTAAAGTCTTTCAGGTGGTAGAAGACTGTATAACCAACAGTTCACCATTGGATTAGTCATTAACCTTAGCTTTCTTTCTCTTTTAACATGAAATATGATGATCTTATAATCCCAGCACTTGAGAGGGTGAGGCAGGAGGATTGCTATTGAGTTTGAGGCCAGCCTGGACTGCATTGTGAGTGTACTACATAGTGAGCCTAGACTACATAGCGAGATCCTGTCTCAAAAAAACAAACAAAAAGACAAGAAATACGATGAATACCTTACTACAAAGGTATTGTGAGAAATGTGTGAGATGAAGTGAGACTACTTTGCAAATAGGTATTGCATAGAAAATAAGGTGATACTGTGTTATGGTTTGTGTCTGCATGTCCCCCCAAAGCCTCATGCAGTCTTGGGGCAGGCTTTTAGGGTTTACCACTGATGCATGTTCCAATGCTGGGATTATGGGTGTAAGTGCTATACCCGTCCTGGTGCAGATAGTTTGTATATGTAAGAGAGAAAGAGGCTGCTGGCCACCGCTCCTCCCCTTTTGCTCTTGTGCTTTTGCTATCTTCCACTGCCATGAACTGTCGCCCTCTGCCATGTGCCACCCTGCCTTGGAGCCAGCCTAGTATGGCCTGAGACCTCCACAGACTGTGAGCTAAATAAACCTTTCCTTAATTCTGGGTGTCAGGTATTTTGTCCCAACAATGAGAGAAACATACCACCATCTTGATGGTATTTATTATATTTGTATTGTCTGTAATTGTAAATTATCTGAGTGACTGGATTATTGTAAATACTGTAGTCACTTCTATGTATAAAGTGATTGTAGCTAGGCACCATTTTCTTGCAACACCAAGTAGAGGGTCACCCTTGGACCTGAGAAGTGTTATGCACAAGAAGACACTGTGTGCTCCCAATGCATCATCTGAGAAGTGTTACGCACAGGAAGACACCGTGTGCTCCCAATGCATCGTGTGTGTGTTCGGTGTTACGCACAGGAAGACACCATGTGCTCCCAATGCATCGTGTGTGTTCTTGTTGACCCGCTCTGGTGGGATGACAGCTCTAGGAGGCGACACCTGGTAAATGGTTACCCTGTGCTTGGAATTTTGTTGGTTCACAGGGAGAGATCAGAGCCCCAGAGTGGTTACCAGTGCGCTTTTCCATTGTGGTGTGTCACAGAAGTGCAAGATAAGTTTATTTTTCCCTCCCTGCCCTTGCTGTATCTTTTCAAAACACTGCCCATCTGTGAGCCAGGAGCCTGGAAAGAGAACTTTGTTGACTATTAGAAATTATGAAGTAATGTCTCAGGTCACATTTAGTGATGTGGCTGTAGACTTCTCTGATGAAGAGAAGAATGGCTAGATTCTGTTCAGAGGGATTTATACAAGGATTTGATGGTCCAGAATTATAAGAATGTAGCCTCTCTAGTGAACATCCTTCAACCCTTTCTTTGATTCCTTTTATGATGGCCTCTCATCCTGGAGGACCACAGCTTAAACAACACTCTTCCTGTAAGTAGGTCTTTCCATAACTAAGCCACATGTGATCTCTTTATTAGAGGATGGAAAAGAACCCTGGATGGTGGAGAAAAAACTATCAAAAGATTGGAAATCAAAATGGGATAAAAAGGAAGTATCAACAGAGGATATTTATGGTGAAGATTCATCCCAACCTGTAATAAGAGAAAAAATTTCAAATTCAACAAGGATTGGAACTATGTAGAGAAGAGAAAAGTTTCACATTTAACAAGGATTGGGACTGTGTAGAGAAGATGGAGGGGAAAGATGGACATCAGGTCAAACATTTCAGACCAATGACCTTCACCTTTAGAGAAAGCCCAGCTGGGGAAAGTGTTTTCAAGTATAACACACTTAAAAACATCTTCCATTTAAATGCTACTCTTTCTGAACCACAGATAATTTCTGCTGAAAAGAAATCACATAAACATGGTATGTTAAAAATGTACCCAAAATTCAGTTATAAAAAATGAGAAAAGCAATGACAGAAATAAAGTATTCGATTCTAATGAAAGTGTGACAACTTTTACCCCTAGCAAATCTCTTACCCTTCACCAGACTTAGAGTAGAGAGAAGATCTTTACATGCAGTGACTATGGGAAAGGCTTTGCCAAATACTCCTTCATTGCTACTGGAGAATTCATACAGGAGAGAAACCCTATGAATGTCGTGAATGTCATGAATGTGGGAAGGCTTTTAGCCATGGTTTATCCATTACTTGACATCAGATGAGCTGTACTGGAGAGATCAGAGCCATCTGTAAGGAGAGAAACCTTACAGATGTATTGAGTGTGGGAAGGCCTTCAGTCACGTCTCTTCACTTACTAATCATCAGAGCACTCACACTAGAGAGAAACCACATGAATGTATGAGCTGTTTCACATCTCATTGAACACCTGAGAATTCATACTGAAGAAAAACTTGGAGTGTCGAATGTGTGCAAAAGCCTTCATTCATAGGCCTCTCTCACCATCAGAAAATTCACACTGGAGAGGAACCTTGTGAATGGGAGAAAGCTTTTTGCTGTAGTTCACACCTTACTTAATGTCAGAGAATTCACACTGTAGAGAAACAGAATGTCTGAAAGTCTTAGTAGTGTCTCATTTCTTGCTCATTATCAGAGTATTCATACTGAAGAAAAACCCTTTGAATGTCAGAAATGTAAGAAATCCTTTGGCCACCCTGTCATTGAATACAGGTTTGAGAAACCACATTAGGTTGAAACCTTATGAATGCAGTACATGTAGAAAAGCCTTCAGTCTCAGGTCATCCCTGCTTCAGCATCACAGAATTCATACAAGAGAGAAACCTTATCAATGTATTACATGTGGGAAGTTCAAACTTCCTGTTGTAGTTCAAACCTTGCAGTATGTCAGAGAATTCATACTGGAGAAAAGCTGTATAAATGTAATGAGTGTGGGAAAGCTTTTAGCAAAGGCTCAAATCTTACTGCCCATCAAAGAACGCACATTGGAGAGAAATTCAGTAGTGCAGTGAACATGGACGACCAAATAAATCTGGTCTACCAAATGCGTAGACCAGATAAATCACTATACATGTCAGAATTCATATGGGAGAAGCTGTATGAAACAGTATTTGTTATGGTGCTCTTCAGCCACACATGTTCTCTAATTCAACATCAGAAATTTTTTATGGAAGGAAAATACGGGAAGACCTTTAGCAATGATACAACCTTATTGTCTATCAGAGTTCATACTATAGAGAAATTATATGGAGATAGTGAATGTGAGAAAGCCTTTGTCTGTATCAATTCCTCAATTCCTTAGTTTAACCCACACTACAAAAAAAATCTGTACATGTAACAAATATGAGAAAGACCATAGACAATACCAATTTCTCAAAAACTTGTACAGGAGACAAGTTATAGAAACAGAAAATTAAGTACATGTGGGAAATCCTCCAGTTGAAGTACATCCCTCACACTGGAGAGAAACCTGACATCAGTACATCAGAGTGTTCACTTAAGAGTTATCTTGCTAGACATCAGAGTTACAGAATAACATAAAGGATACAGGAATTATGCGTAAATCATTGATATTATTTGTAAATAAAATTATGCTGGAGAGGAAACAAATATTTCTTACACCAGTAGCTTTCAGTTTGAGTCCTACATAGAAATTATTCTTAGCAAATAGGGATGTCAAGATACTTAGCATGCAGTGGATATAATGTTGTAATGTAAAAAAATCGAAGCTGCAAAAGAATTACTAAAATTTTTGGTCTCTAATAAAATCATCTTGTATAAAAAATGATTGTAATCTAATTGATTTTCTAGAAATGTAAAGTCTCATGTAGCAGATGGCATAAATCTTTTAATTGAATTTATAACTTTCTAAATTAATCCCAGTTTGTGAATGCTCACATATTACAAACTGGACTGTTCACCTAGTTTACAAAGTCACTTACATCCTTTCCCTCTTACACTGACTGCAGATGAAACTGTTTTGGGCTAATGGTGACACCTAATGACCAACATTAGAAATGGCCTGCTTAAGTTGTATCATATTTTTATTCTAGAATACTTTAAAAACTAATCATGCAAATGAATGATTCTAATTTTATTTTGTATAAATCCTGCACACGCACTGATTGCTGCCACTGGAGCTTCAGCCACTCTAATTTTATTTTAAAGCATACTTTAGTGCTTTAATTTGAAAATAGTTTGACCAGTATTAGAGTGTGAGGCAGACAACTTTGATTCCCATCCTGGATTTGCCAATTTACACTGAGCATATTATTTAGTCTCACTTTTAAAGGGTGGTGGTTTTTTGTTGTTTTTTGTTTTTGTGTTTTTGAACATGCACCCAGGACCTTGTACGTGCTAGGAAAGTGAAGTACTGTACCACTGAGGTACATCCCCCATCATTACCTTCTATAAAATGAGAAATAGTAGTGCCATTTGTGTAGGTCGGTTTGCAAGAAGGAAGTGACAAATTTCAGAAGTACCCGACACTCTCTGGCATAAAAAACACTCAGTAAAATTTAGCTGCTTAATTATCTGTGTTCAGACCTTAAAATAAAATACCTCTTGCCATTTCTCTTTGATATTATAAGGTAAACTGTTTAGGAGTGATTATACTTTCATAGTGTTTGTGCAATGTGAATTTTAAAAAATTTTGTATAACTAACACAGGAATGAAGTAGATAAGGTTGAAATTTTTGCAGCTCTCACCTGTAGCTGATTTTAAACATTTTATGTTTATAATTTTAAAAGTTAGAACATTAATTTTATTGACTTTGTTATGGGGTCTATAAGTGAATTAAGCTTGTGCTACAATATTAGTAGTTTTATCGCTTTATAAAGTTTCTTCTTACATTCTGTTTGAAAACTGGTTCTGTTGCTTAAGAAAACAGAGACCAAAAAAAAAACCACTACTGAAAGGCTCTGCTACTGCCTCTTGGTCTTTACCCGGCTCCCTTCCTCTCTTCCCGAGGGCTTCGCATGCATGTCACCTTTGACTTTGTTCCACCAGTGCACACTTTTTTTTCTTTTTTGCAATGTGCGCTCTTGATCTTTAGCTGTCTTTTTTCCAACTTGGTTATTTTTCCATCTTGTTTATGACTGTGCAATATGTTCCTTGTATCTTTTTTTTTTTTTTTTTCATAGCTGTTTGAGCCCAAAAGTAGCTTAAAAGAGGAGACAAGTATTATCGGCCCCACGCCCTGTGGAGTTTCTGAGAGCCTCTGGGCTGGCCAGCCACTTCTGAGCCCTCCCTTGGTCCCTTCAGGATCTGTGTCGAAAAAGAATAAAAGATCATTTGTTCTGTCTTTGTAATTATTGCTATTGTGAAAATTTTGTTTTCTGTGTTTCCATTGCAACATGTTTACTGTTTGGCACATTGTTAGTTTAGCCTTTAGATAGCTGGCCTATAATCCTCATTATTATTTATGAAATTGTCTCCAGGGGCTAACACCAATGATTTGTAAAGTTATTTGGAGATTTTCCCAGTTAGAGTATCATCCTAGTATATGTAACTTCCTTAGATGTAGAAATTCTAAGTTTTATTTTAATACTAATTTTCTTTATTTTATAGAACAGAGGACGACACAGCAAGGTCAGGTGTATTTCTTACATACTCAGACTGGAGTGAGCACGTGGCATGATCCAAGAGTGCCCAGGTAAGAACATAAGTACTCTTCCTACCATGTGTATCCGTTTTCCTTGGAGTTTATTGTTTGTGTGTGTCTTTAGTCTGTTCTCATATATTCTACAATTTTAGAAATGTAAAAAATATTACTTAAAAACAAAAAAATTGTGCAGTGTATACCAGTGATGGTAAACCTTTTAGAGCTGTCAATGCTACAAATAGCCTGCTGTAGTATGTATGTGCTGTAGGTTCATTACCACTGGTCTATACCGGTGTACCTCAGACTAGCTGAGCTTGCAAGAATAGGCTTATAAACCCTAAAGCACACATCTAACCTATAAGGCTTATATTCTTACGCTGTATTATTTGACTACTGGAAGAAGAAAAAAGATTAGATTATAATAACCCATCTTGAGAAATTTTTAAAATTTGAATTAGAACGACTTCAGTTTCCAAATGTCTTCTCAAAAACTAATATTAATGCAATGCAAATCAGAATGTCTAAGACTGGGTATGGTGGCTCATGCCTGTAATCCCAGTACTCGGAAGGCTGAGGCAGGGGGATCACCAGGAGTTTGAGGCCAGGCTGTACTACTTAGTGAGACCCTGTCTCAAAAACAGAAAAACAAAAGCACAGAATGTCTAGTATAATTGACAGCAAATCAAGGCAGTTTGTTACATAAATTAACCCATCTGTTGTAAGCTAAGAATGTCTCAAATGGTAGAGCTTATACTTAGTTTCTTCAGTCACCTGATACAAACCTGACCGAGGGCAAAAGAGGCCTCGTAGGTCCAGGTGTAGCTACCTCTGGTTTCGTGTAGGGTCCCAGTGCCAGACCTCCGCAGCCCCTGTCTTTGTCCCGTCCTTGCCTCAGGATAAGCAAATGAACGTGATGTGTTGGCGGATCTCAGTTTTGTTCGCCATAGCAGGGAGGGAGGCCCTGCAGCAGCTCCTGCATTTTCTCTGATGTCTTTTTTTTGGTATCAGGAATCAAACTCACAACCTCATGCTTGCCAGGCAGGTGCCGTGCTGCTGAGCTATGTCCTGGGCCTCTGATTTTGACCTTCTTGGTGTGTTTAGCCACATCACTGAGACCTAGGCCAGGCCCAGAAAAATATTTTGATTTTTAAAACTGTATAATTTCTAAACTTTATAGTATATTATTATAATTTTTCTATTTATTACTGGTAGTTTTATTTGGTTTAATGTAATATATGTAGATATTAACAAATATAAAAAAGCATTCTTTTTACATCTGTGAAAAATGTAAAACAAAACTTGCTAACAAAATAATTAGAGAATAACAATAGTTAATACACTGCATCATAGTCTTAAAAGAATGGCTCAGGTGTTGCTCAGGGTACAAGTCATTGACAAAAAAAGACTTGCAAAAACAGAAAACAAACAGATAATAGCACAGAACTGTCTTTTCCATGAACTGAGGGAAACTGGTAGTATAAATGAAACAAATTAGCATATATATTGAAATATTTTTGAAAGGCTTTTTCTGATTGAAATTTCATTTTAAGATTTAGTAGACGAAGCAGGAGGACCATTGCAAATTTGAGATCAGCGTGGGCTACAAAGTGAGCTCAAGGCCAGTCTGAACTTCAGAGCAAGACCCGGTCTTAAAAGGATCAAAAAAACAAACTTTTTTTTTCCAAGGATTTTGAAGTTAAAACTGGGAAATATACCCTTTACAAAGTGAGAGTGGCTGGGCCTGGTACACATTGTGTACCTCCAGTACTCAGTAGGCAGAGGCAGGAGGGTCCCACAAGTTCAACTTGGACTTGCTTGTGTAGCCCAGGGTGGCCTCAAACTCACAGTGGTCCTCCTGCTTCAGCCTCCTGAGTGTGGGATTACAGGTCTGTGTCACTGTACGTGGCTGTTTCTGTCTTAAACAGTAAAAGAGCTAGTTTTTAAGGAGTAGTGGAGGAGGTATTTTATATTAAACTCACTCAAAAAAGTCTGAGGCCCTAACTTTTAGAGATCAGTTTTGTTGAATTGTGAAGTTTTTTAGATTCTGTTTACCAAGTTGGAGATTTAAAAAAAAAAACTCTTCTTTAAAATGATTTCAAGTCTTTGGCAGGAAATATATTTTGAAAAAATGATTTTTAAATAAGTAAATGATTTGCAGTAGTGAGAATGTTGACATTAACTGTTGAAAGAGTAGAATGTGAGCTGGCAACAGAAGCTGAAACTGAGAACAGTTTCCGCACTGCCATTGGTAACATGCTTTTATTCCTAAGGAAGAATGTAAGTATTCACTGATGAGTAAGGTTTCTATAAAATAAAGAATATTTTATGTGAATATTTCATGGTGAACCTGGGTGTGGTGGTACGTGCCTGCAATCCCAGCTGCTTGGGAAGTTGAGGCAGGAGGATTACAAATTCAAGGCCATCCTGGCAATTTAGTGAGATCCTGTCTCAAAATAAAAAAAAAAAAATTAGAAAGAGCTGGAATATAGCCCAGTGGTAGGGTGCTGCTGGGTTTCATCCCCAGAACCACCACCAAAAAAAAAAAAAAAGAGTTGAATGTTATCTTAGTTACTTTTCTCATTGCTGAGACAAAATACCCAATACTGGGAGTTAAAGAGGGCAACGACCCATGGGAAAGCAGGACAGGAAGCAAACACATGAGCTGCAAAGGACCAGGAGCAGTAACCACCACAGAGCTCCTTCTGCCCTTTTGTCTTATCCAGGCAGCGGCGGGCGGCACTCCCACCCTTAGCCCTAATGTCTCACTGTGAATCACTCCCAGCGCTCACCCTTGATCCCAGCAGCACATACCCTAGATCCAGCCACCTCTGAGAAGCCTCATCTCTGACCACCTGAGGCTTCGGGGCGCCATCTAGACACAAGTCATAACAAGTATTGGCACCTGTTTTGAATTACTTTATGAAATAATGCTCTGTATTGCTTTTCTTAGTCTTTCTAAGCCCCAAATTATCTTAAAATTTATATATTTATTGTTTATGTTGGAGCATCATTCAGCAAATATTCCTTTTATATGGAGGATCTTTTATCAAAGCATAGTAAAAATAGTTAGATTCTATTAAAATATCACTCTTCAAGGGTGTTTATAAAATGGTGTAAGTCAAATGCTTTATAATAACTTTAAAGAAATCTAGTATGTTTATAGATTTCTCTTAGAAATCCCATTTCATGATAGTTCACATTTTTGTTGAAAACAATGAGTAACACCTTGTTATTCGTTCTGTTGCGTACTGACTGTAGTCTTGAAATATAGGTTTGTGTAATATTGTGTGGCTTCCTGACATTCCATTTTTCTTTAATCAGTTCCCAACTGGGCATAAAAATTATTTCCAGTATTTTGCCCTTTCAGGTACATTAGAACTCTCCAGTGTCTGCTCATAGATTTATAAAATTTGAAATAAAACAATATAAAATCAAATTCTGCATTCTATCAATAGAATTACTCTCTTTTTTTGAAAGAGAGTCTTGCAGTGTAGTTCAGGCTGGCTTTGAACTCACTGTGTAGGCCAGGTTGGCCTTGAACTTGCGTTCATCCTCTTGCCTTAGCCCTCAAGTGGTGAGATTCCAGGTGTGCAACACCCCATGGAATTAGTCATTTTTTGATTTCAATCCTTGTTTTTTACTTCTAAAAGTTCCTTTTAAACTGGAGGCACATGTCTGTAATCCCAGCACTTGGAGACTGAGGCAAGAGGATCACAGAGTTCAAGGCCAGCCTAGGCTACATAGTGAGTTTATGGTCATCCTGAATTACACAGTGAGACCCTGTCTCAAAAACTAAATTGTTAAATAAAAGTTCCATTTAAGAAAATCTACCTGTTTAATTTTAACCTTTCACTGATAGTTTATCTTTGTGGTTATACCTTTTCATGTTTTTAAGTATTACCTATCACAGGGATTCTCTCTCTTTTCTAGCAGCATTTGGGACTCTGACTCTGTGGCTCCCTGTCTCACTGCCTGTCACAGTGGTCTTCCTCTCTGAGGCGTTGGCGATCTTAGGCTGTGGGTTGTCATTTGCTCTTCATCAGCTGGAGCTCTTTGGACCTGAAATGGGGTTTAGCGAGTTGTCTCGGGATCACTTCACCCTGCCACTGAGTTCTTAGCTTAGTGAGGAGGCTCTAGGTTCTCCTCCCAAAGAAAGCCCAGAGTTCTGAACTTGCTGCTCACCGTCTGCCCACCCTGCGCTCAGGCTGTCCGTTGTTTTTCCTTTTCCTCCTCTGCTGCCTCTTCACTGTGACTTGTAAGGAGAGGTTATATTAAGAAAAATGTCTGGGTTAACTTTTAAAATGTTAATTTGAAGAATTAGATGTACAGCTTTTCTCCCCCTCCTCCCTCTTTTGAATAAAAAGAGCGTCACAAAAGATAACAGCTTAGATGCTTTATTTGCTTGGTCAGTTTCACAGAGCGTCGTTTTCTTAGTCTACAGTGGCTTTGGAAGTGTAAAGTGTTCACTTAGGGCTAGGAGCAACCTGAACATTTTTTATCATTACATGTAGCCTCACTGGGGTCGCTGAGGGCAGTGACTTAATGTCCTAGGGGATGATAGCAGTGATTTGAGCACTTTGGAATCTTCACTCTGGGATAATTTGTTCTAATAGTATTGAGAATTTGCAATCCTCCTGTTGGTGAATGAACAAAAGGAAGTAGTACTAGGGGCAGGGTGTGGAGCAGGGGCAAGGGCAAGTTCTGTACCCACTTTGTACCCCCTTCTCTCTTCCCGGTACATCAGTGTGCCCAGCAGTTTGGAGGCTTCCTAGCTCATTCCTTGAGGCCTTGTGAATTCTTGTGTCTATATAGTAGTATTTATACTGTGATAACCGTTTGCAGTATGACAACCATTGGTGAATTGCTACAGTCCTGTCTAATGAAACTACATATCGTCTCTAATGTTCTTTTAAATTACTATTTTCTTATTCCTTTTAATAATTTTTTTTTTTTTTTGTCTTTTTGAGACAGGGTCTCACTATGCAGTTCAGGGTGGCCTTGAGCTCACTTTATAGCCCAGTCTGGTCTCAAACTTGCGACAATCCTCCTGCCTCAGCCTCTCAAATGCTAGGATTACAGGCGTGCGCCACCATGCCTGGCCCCTTTAATAATTTGATCAAGCTTCTGTTCTTACATCTGGTAATCTGAGCAACTTTGTTGAAGATAACAATATGTAATATAACAACCACTGTTAATCCCTGTCATTTGGTTTGAAACTCCGTATTATTTGTAATGTCCTTGCTTTGTTTTGTTTGTATGTTGCTATTGTTCTTTTTTTTGGACTATTTTCTTTAAAAAAAAATTCAGCAAGTAAATCATAGAGCCTTCTTTCTTAGGTTTTTGCTTTTTGCTTTTTTGTTTTTCTTTTGAGAGATCCTATAAACTGTCTAGGCTGGGCTAGAAGCTGGGATCTTCCTGCCCTACCTCCTGTAGTGCTGGGATTACAACTGTGCACCACAGCTTAGGTGCCTTAATCAGGTTCTTTGTTCACTAACTTTATATACTTGAAAACAAAATGAAGAAGTTACTCTTTAAAAAATATATTGTTATTTTTAGGATTTTAATTTCAATAAAAATTTCCAGTTTTGCTTAGTTGGAAAGCTTAAAATTATTCATGGAATGGACATTTATTTACACAGGTTTTTATGATATTGTAAAGAAAGCAATAATGGAAGGGCAATTTTAGAAAATACTTAATTCCATATCGCTAACACTTGCAACTCAATATTTTCTGTCAGTTATTAAAGTATAGTTTATGTTGGCAAATGTCAGAATTGCTTTTGTATTAATTTAAAATCTGTATTACATTAAAACCCAGGAACTTACTTGCTAAAAGTGTAGGCTGTGTGATAAGTTCTTCTGAGCCATTTATGGATTGGTTTTTGAACATGTGAGTTTGTTAAACCCTTGGGAATTAAAGATTTCAGCCGAACATCTCAAGTTTCTGAAACAATACATTTTCTCAGACTTCATGGAATTGTTCTGTATCATTTACACTTACTTGGCTCCTCAGGCCCAGCAATGAGGTATTTTTTATTTTACATTTGTTTTTGCAGGGATCTTAGCAACATCAATTGTGAAGAGCTTGGCCCTTTGCCTCCAGGATGGGAGATCCGTAACACTGCGACAGGCAGAGTTTATTTCGTTGACCATAACAACAGAACAACACAGTTTACAGACCCTCGGCTCTCTGCTAACTTGCATTTAGTTTTAAAGTAAGTTTTTAAAACAGTACATGTTAAAATACTAGTCTGAACAACAGGAAATTTAATAGGTGCTTTTTGTAGTAAATGTGAACGAATAGATCTGCTTGCTTCAACTTATAATTTACTTTTAGTGACCTCGTGTTACTTAAGGGCTATGGCACATATCTCTGACGTGAGTACTTTAATTCTGTACTTGAGTAGGAACCAGTCCTGAAATGTTAGGAAAATTATATGTATTAAGAATGCTCACATATGAGGGGCTTTTTCAGAGTCAATAGCTGGACTGTAGAAGTTTGAGCTAATTTGGTGTTGCCATTGCAGCCAATCCTTTTAGCAAGCGGCTGACATTTCAATAGCACTTACTGTATGACGAGTATTCTCTGTATTTTACATATATTAGCAGTTTCGTCCTCAGAAATATAGTTTTAGCCTCAGTGATATAGTTACTGCAATTCTACAAAGAAGGAAACTAGAAATTGACTTTGTGTAAGTCAGCGAGTGGCTGCATCTTGATTCATACCCAGACTTCCTGGCTTTAATCTACTGTGGCCACTGTACTGAGCACTGTTTGTATGTTATTTGCATCCTTTGCTTTTCTTTCCTCTCTCCATGCCTAGTTTTTTTCTGACTTTATTAGTTCCTGGCATTGCTAAGAAGGGAAAGGAGAAGGAAAAGAGAGAAAGGAAATTTCATTACCAAGCAAAGTGGCAGAGTGTCTTTCAACAGTTCTGGCAAAAACATATTAACAGTGAGGTAGGAACAAGGTTCTTGGCCTTGGAATCTGGTAAACAAGGGCTGCTGATGTAGCTCAGTGGTAGAGAACTTGAGCCTAAAATGGGCAAGGTTCTGGGTTTGATACCTGTACCAAACGAAGAAAAAAAAAGGTGGGGGGGACTGGAAAGCAAGGTTTTGCATGACTCAAGAATAACTCACTCTAGCGTTTCTCAGTAAAGGGCATTACCTGCCCTGCCATCCTCAGTCATTACCATAAGTACTCAGTAGTGAAGCACCTCTGATGTATATCAAGATACTGAACAAAACTAATTTTGTAATGCATTTTAAGATGATTTTGGAAAATATCCTTGTTTTTGGAACTTTGGAAAATAACCTTTTTTGGAAATAGATTAAAGGAAAACAGTTAAGAGATGGCTGTACCAGTAGCTTCAAGTAACAGAAGAAAACGTCTAAAATATCTGCCTTTGGTTTCTTCTTTGAATATATAATTATCCTGGCTGTCTGATTGTGTCACTAGATCTTGCTTTATTGTGAATCAGAGATTCTAAAACCTTGGTTTACAAATGAAATTTACAAGTATTTGAAAGTCTTCAAAGAGTGAGCATGTGAAGAAATATAGAGAGGTGTGATCTCTTTCTGTGCAGCAGGGTGCAGAGCTGAGGTAGCAGTGTAAGTGTACTCCACGGTTTACCTTTAGGGGCACGCCGGGCACCATGGCAGGCATGGGATGGGGCGGCAGGCTGAGGCTGGCGGCCGGCACTCGCACGCAGCCGGGGTGCATATTTTGTCCCATCGCCTGAGTCCCGGCTCTGGGGCCCTCCATATGAGTCACACGTCAGTCTGCCATGGAACCTGGCTCTGCGCTGGCCTGGCTTCTGCTCCTGAGCCTGCTGGCTGATTGTCTGAAAGCTGCTCAGTCCCGAGACTTCACAGTGAAAGACATTGTCTGTCTCCACGTCAACCACCCTATATCCTGGTAGATTTAAATGTTTCACCTGTGAAAAGGCAGCACAACCGATGGGCTTCTGACATCTGCTGTCCTTGAGAGACCCGTTATTGCTACTCTCAGCACACAGTGGAAGTCAGGAAACAGCATCTCTGTCACCAAAAGCTGTGTCCCACTGGAAGAATGCTTGTCCACTGGCTGCAGAGACTCAGAGCATGAAGGCCACAAGGTCTGCACTTCCTGCTGCGAGAGAAACATCTGTAAATTGCCACTTCCTCGAAATGAAACTGATGCCACATTTGCCACGATGTCCCCTATAAATCAGATGAATGGACATCCATACTGCATGTCAGTGATTGTATCCTGCCTGTGGGTATGGTTAGGACTCATGTTATAGCAGTGCCGAGTGCAGCAGCGGTCCTTGGGATCTTGATGGTCCACCCTCAAGCATGAGTCACTGGCCTGACCGTAGTTACACATGTGAGAGCCCTGCGCTCACGGACGTCGTCACACCAGGCGTGACCATTGCCGTGAAGAACAAGCATCGTTTCAGTGTTTTCATTTCCAGTCCAAACAAGACCCCACCAAAGCTAGCAGCCTCCCCACAGTGTAGACCTGGAGTTCGGTTCCACAGACCTTTGTTTTCACTCCACAAACTGGTTATTTATTGGAATCTGAGGTTCTTGATTTATTCATGCATGAGCTGCAGGAGGTCCTGGGACCCTTTGAGATGTTAGAAATATGCTATACGGACACATACAGGTTCTTTTTTCAGGAGAAAGATAAAGAACCACTGGTTTAATTACAATGGTCTATTCCCTTATAGCTTTAGGATTTTAAGACTTCAAACTCCAAAGGAATGTACTATTTCCTTTGAGATCCTGGATGAGTCCTTGGAAGAGTAGTAAACAATTGCTCAATTTAATTTCCCTAGCCATCTTTCATTGCTAAGAATCATATTTTCCCTGCTCCCTGTGGACAACTACAATGACAGTGGCAAAACTTGTATTTGTAGGGGTGGCTAGAGAAGGATTTTCCCCAACCTGATGAAAAGGACATGCATGAAGTAGCTGTGTTTGGCCCTTCATGTAACTGAGGGGATTGGCTTTGACATGGCCTAACCGAGCTGTGTGAGCCTCCATTCCACCTGGGCCCTTGGTGTCCAGAGTCCCAGACACCAGGGGGTTATTTCCTCCAGGTATCGGGTTCTATTCCAGCATGACTAATGTAGCCAGAGGCTTCTGGAATGAAAGGGCGATCGTGGAGCTTCGTCCAAGTCCACCTTGAGGGTGCAGAGGTGGGTGGCCAGCTTCTTCCTCCTCCCAGTGCTCACTGAAAGAGCCCTCTGCTCTCAAATTCCCAGGGCCTGTAGGGAGAAAGCGCTGCATTAAATTGTCTCTAGATCAATAGAGAAATACAGCAGAAGGAAGCAGGATGGGAAAAAGGTATTCATAAGACTCGTAAGGAAACCCAGTGGGAAGTTTTTATTTTTTTTAGATACTATTTTGAAGTAGTAGATAAATTCTTCACATCCCACCTATATTTTTAGCACCCAAAGTTATTTTTCTTCTTTCTTAAATCCTTTAAAAATATTTATTTTTGTATGGCATAACTGGAAATTAAAATCTAGTCTAAATAGTCTTTATTCTGAAAAAAATGATCAAATTAGATTACTTATTTTTCCACAGTGGTACAGGTAGAGCTTATATGTCTGTGGAGAGTTATCTGTTACACTAGTGTTGAACAAAGTTACTGTGAGCAAGAGGAGTATGTTTGCCTCGAGGATTTGGCTCCTGGTCCCCCAGTGGCACTGTTCCAGAGGTATTCAGGTGGAGACCATCACTGGTCAGAACTTCTGTGCAGGGTTAAGAGGTATCTTTCCCGGGGTCTTAGTGGCCCCGTGGCTGATAAAGAGAACGATGTTGTTAGAAGCCACCTGCCCTGCACAGGAAGTGTCCCTGGCTCATAAAATGAGATCCCTTCAGGGACCAAATAGGAAGAAGTATCAGTCGCTCTGCTTCAGAGTAATCTAAACTGTGTTACACAGCCTTAATTCATAGTTTGGTAGGCTTATTAATTTGTTACTTATAAATAGGGTTGGAGAGTAGAGGGAGAGAAACCAAGACATTTATTAAGCAGCTCCTATGTGCCAGGCGCTCTGCTAAGCACTTTACACAGTTAGGTCACTTAATCCCTACAAGAACTCTGTAAGGAATATTACCAGTATTTACAATTTACAAGTGAAGTTACTGAGGCTGAAAGAAGCTCAGTAAGTGAAGCCCTTTCCTTCAGGTACAGGAAGATGAAGCAGGGTCGGAAAGGAAAGGAAAGTTGAGTTATCTTCACTATCTTCCTGGGAAAACTTCGAGGCCTCACTTCATGGGAGTTTGTCCATGGGACCATGCGGGGTCTGCCTCACCCTGCTGCCGCTCGGCGCCATTCGCACGTGTCCCCAGACGGTGCCTTTTCTTTGGAAAGTGAGGTGCAGCATCCTTAGTCATCCCTCTTGCTAAAAGAGGAGACGGTTGATATTGCATCAAAAGATGCTACAAGCCGACGAGAACCTGATGTACATACGAGCAAGTACCATGTTTGTGCGTGGTCACAGTCCACTGACATGTTCTAAGTCCTGCCTGCAATTCTGCATAGGAGACAGGGTGACCGCACCAGAGCCTGGGGGGGGGGTGGGCTCAGGCCCACAATGGTGCAGCTTCTCCCACCACCCTGGGTGCTGCGTGCTTCCTGTACACCTCTCAAAATGGCTTTTTAAAAATTCTCTCGAAAGGAAATGGTTTGCTGACCATCTCCGGCCTCAAGGAGCCAAGGAAGGGCCATTTGTGTAAAAGTCCAGGGCTGCTCAGCCATCTGACTTTTCCTACCACATTAAATTTTCCTTTGAGTCCCACCATTGGTGAGGGAAGTGCAAAGAGCCATGATGTGTATATTAACCTATGTGCCACGTATTTATTTTTAGACTCCCTTCAACATTCATGTCAATATGACAATGTCTACATGTTATAAATATTGTATATTCTGTAAATCAATAAGGGTACCGCAATTTACCTTTGGGTAACACTGCTCTGGGGCACCCCCTAGTGGCAGAAATGCAACATCATAAAACTTTTATGGTCAACTTTAAAACACAGGGGCAACTTTTCTAAAGTGAGTGCCTGCCTGCAGTACATGAGTTCCTGTTGGTCCAAAACGTTGCCAGTACTTAGTATTATTGGGCTTTACAGTGTTTTTCCAGTCTGATGCTATTTTTAATGGTATCTTGTGACTTTGACATTATTTATATAACCTTTTTATAGGTTTACTGACTAGTTGAACTGTTTTTGTGCAGGTCCTCTTTGTGCCTTTTGATTATCTCATTATCTATTGAGATTGAAGAGTTTTTCATTGTCCTGTTGACCAGTTTTACCAGTTCTTATAAATTGTTAATATTGCTTGCTCACTTTTATGATATATATGTTCTTTATATTTTAAATTTTGAACTGTAATGAACTTTATTTATTTATTTATTTATTTATTTATTTTGAGACAGAGTCTCCCTTATGTAGTCCAGGCTAGCCTTGAACTCATGATGTATCCCACCCTGGCCTCAAAATCATGGTGATCCTCCTGCCACAGCCTCTCAAGTACTAGGATTGCAGGTGTATGCCACCATGTGTGGGTATAATGAATTTTGAATACGTTTACTGTTTTGACCTTTTGGTAAAATTTAATCCCTTCTGGCTGGGGATTGTGGCACATACCTATAATCCCACCATTTGGGAGACTGGGGCAAGAGAATTGTCGAGGCCAGCCTGAGCTACATAATGAGAGCCTGTCTCAGAAACAAACAAACCCAAAACAATACCAACATGAAAAATCCCAAATCTAATCCATCTGGGCCTTTGTTTGTGAATGTGAGGGGCACACTGGGCAACTGAGTGAGGTTTGGGAAGATGTTGGAACGATAGGTGTTGAGGCTCCACAGAAAGGTTTTTATTTTTCTATTATAATTGTTATCAGACTGAATTACTTGAGAGAACCCACATGCTATATTTCTCCCTCTGTAATATATATCAGTGGGGGCAAACCTTTTAGAGCTTTCAGTGATACAGCAGGGTGCTGGGACACACATGCCATAGTTCCCCACCACTGGTCCAGAACACATCCAAGTCCTCGGCAAATGAGTCACAGTGGTAAAGAGCCAGAGTGGCTCCTTCAGAGGTCAAGTAAAGGCTTTAGAGGTGCTTGTCCTTTATTTATCTCCTCCCTTCAGGATCCTTTCTTTGGATAATAGAAGTTTGGCTTGATGTTGTCAGCGGAACACTTCCATACTTTCTTTTCACTGAGTACTTGAATTAAATAACTGAATGAAAGTTAATGTTCCAAAGGAGGAATTAAAGATGGGATGATTAGAAATTTTTTTACTTTTTTGTTTGTTGGAGTAAATGACAGAAGTAATTTGAAGAACACCAGCCTGCTCTCATTTTTAGTTCTGTTTATTAGCTTATATTAATACAGGCAG
This sequence comes from Dinomys branickii, assembly GCA_004027595.1. Lineage (NCBI taxonomy): Eukaryota > Metazoa > Chordata > Mammalia > Rodentia > Dinomyidae > Dinomys > Dinomys branickii. The sequence goes on along the minus strand of PVLD010012185.1, from coordinate 4,637 downwards.
TGCATCCCATACCTCCAAGTTTTATGGACATTCCTAATAGAAAGTTTTCGTTTGAAAATGTATTTTGTACCTCTCTTCAGTGTCTTTAAATGATGAATTACTGTGCTATGAAAAGGTTAAGTATTTGTATATTTGGGGATTTTTGCTTGTTTTTTTAAAGGGCAGAATTTCAGAACTTCTACTGTCAGCATCTTTAGTGAAGTCTCTAGCCTGGTAAATCTTCCCCGAAGTTTAATATTCATCTATATTAGGCAAAGTATGTAAAAATTATTCACAGCATTAGGGTTTCTGTCAAAAATTAAATAAGGAGTGATAAAGTAGTTTTTATTCAGATATATAATGTAAAACTTGATTTATATGTCAAAGTGAATTCATTACAGTGAGGCACAAGAAACAGTGTTAACCTCAAATTGCAGTTTTAAAAAAAGATATTTAGGCTGGGCATGGTCGTGCATGCCTGTAATCCCAGCACTCAGGAGGCTGAGGCTGGAAGATCGTTGCAAATTCGAGGCCCGCCTGGGCTACAAAGTGAATTCAAGGCCAGCCTGAACTCTATAGTGAAACCCTGTTTCAAAAAATATATGTAGATATAGATACACACATATATATACACAGAAGACACAAATTTTAAAATGTAACTGTTGATCTATTGATCTTTACATATATCAGGATATATTGGATAGAAAACTTTATTTCTCTGAATGTTTTATTTCTGTTGGTTTAAAACTTAGAATGTGTTTTAATTGGGTGTTTAAGAAGTTTGGAATCCATGTCTGTGAACTGTCAAATATGCTGTAACCTTATCTAATGTAGTTTATATTGTGTTTTTTTTCCTCTGTGGATTTTTTAAAAAAAATTAGTGGAATACAGCTGATATTATCATGCCAATTATGAATTGATAAAATTAGTGTAAATTTTAGAGAACTGTGTTATGTGGAATGTGTGTGTGTGTGTGTGTATATATATATATATATATATATATGTAAATTTTTTAAAACAGGGTTTCACTATGGAGTTCAGGCTGGCCTTGCACTCACTTTGTATATATATGAGAGCTCTTCCTCTTCTTCCTCCTCCTCTTCCTCATATATCTCTATCTCTATCTCTATCTGTCTATCTATCTATCTATGAGAATTGAACTCAGGACCAAGCACAACTCAGGACCTTGTGCTTGCCAGGCTGGATTATATTATTAAAACTTTCACAAGTTAGATTACTTTGCTTTTTAATTTTTTCTTATTATAGCATTTAGAAAATGAGAAAGTACTAATTTGCTCTCTCCTATAGAGGGCACTTATTGGAATCAAAAACAGTGTCGTGGGGCAAGTTACATTTTAGAGAGGAATCTTGTATTTGGGAAGAACTGATAATTAATTTTTTGTTACTGCTTTACTGTTAAGAGTTGAGCCCAGGGCCTTGGACATGCTAGACAAGCGTTCTACCTATGAGCTCCATTCCTAGCCTAAGAATTACTATTTGAGAGGAAGTAATAAGAGAATTAAGGGCTGGGGATATAGCTCAGTGCAATAAGCGCTTGCCTAGCAAGTGCAGGGTCCTGAGTTCGATCCCCAGTACCGCCGAAGAAAAAAACTGTTTTTGGCTGGGTGGGGATATAGCTCAGTGGCAGAAGCACCTGCCTGGAAAGCACAAGGTCCTGAGTTCAATCCCCAGTACCACAAAAAAAAAAAAAGTGGCTGAGTTCACACTAGAAGAGAATTAATTACCTCTTAGAAAAATATGTGCTAAGCTTGTTATATCTAAAATGTAAATGAGGATATCCAATTTGATTTAAATATTTTATTGTGCAGATACTTTAATATTCTTTAGCCTTTACCTTCCACATCCCTCCTGCAGTATTATTGGCGTCCTTTTCCTGAGCAGGCACAGTATTGTCAGACTTGCAAAACCTCGCTAGAGGTCAATAAATAATGTGGCCAGGGAAACATTCTCTTAAATCATTTGTAGTTTGTTTTCTGTTTCAGTTGCTTGAAACATACTTTATAGATTTATTAAAAATCCAGTAACCCTGTTAGTAGAATAATTTCCTTGGCTTATCATGCTCTAAGTACTGGTTAAATTCTGCCTCATGTCACCTGTATTTCAATCCTAGGCTGTCTCTCACCAGTGAGCAAAATGGAACATCAGACAGTTACATACTTTGTCCAGAGGTACTTGAAAAGTTTGGGAGCTGAGACTTGAACCCAGCCAGTCTAACTAGAAAGGTTTTTTTTATCTCTCTTTTCTTGCTTAAGTTCTTTGAACCTTATAATTTACTTTCTTTTGACTGGCGGTGCCTGAGATGTTTTGCCTTATACCCTTCAAGGAAGCTTTTTTTAAAAAAGAAAACAAGATGAAGTTGAGCAAGGGCTTTGCAATTCGAGTCTTTTCTCTACTTGTCAGGATCACTTATTTCAAGAAAATCATTTGATTGCTTTATAAGACTCTGGACATTGTCAGAGGCCTTAAAGAAGAACAGATTGGCAGCCTCACTGTTTCCTGGCCAGAGCTGACAGGAAGCTCTTACGTAACTGCCCCCGTGTCCTAGCATAGCTGAACAGATAGGCTGCGTCATTGGGTAATTGGACTTTTTCTTCTCCTGTACACCAGAAATAACAGTTTCAGAATGGCTTGATTTTGGGTTGTTTGCTGTTTCAGTTTTACTCTTTACCTTTTTTTTCCCCCCAACAGAGACAGTTTTATTAAAGGCAGTAAAAGAAACAGGCTCTGCAGAGCAAGTTTGGGCCAAGTAGAAGTCAGAAGAGAAGGACACCTGCAGCGTGGGGGGGCTGCCATGGGAGGGCGGGCACAGCGCAGTGCAGGGCTGTCCCTCCACTTTCAGCCACTGTGTCCATTTGCACCGTTTTTTTGGTTTTTGCTTCATTTATTTTTGAGACAGGGTCTCACCATGTAGCCCAGGCTGTCCTCCAACTCATGATGATCCTCCAGCCTCAGCCTCCCAAGGGCTGGGATTACAGGTGTCTGCCACCACACCCGGAATCCATTGCGGGTCTTACACAGTATTACATTCAAGGCTTTGTGAGTGAGCTTGGTGTAAGATCAGCATTACTGAAAATAATTGACCTACAATAAATTATAAATATTTAAAGTAAGAGCCAGGCATGGTGGCACACGCCTGTAATCCCAGCACTTGGGAGGCTGAGGCAGGAGGATCATTATGAGTTCGAGACCAGCCTGGGCTACAAAGTGAGCTGAAGGCCAGCCCGAACTGCGTAGCAAGACCCTGTCTCAAAGAGACAAATAAATACATAGGTAAGTAAGTAAGTAAGTAAATAAATATTTATAGTACACAGTTTAATTTTGACATACACCCAAGAAATCATTGCCGCAGTGCTGAAAATTAACATACCATCACCCTCAAAGATTCCTCATGCTCTTTTGTAATTTCTCCTGCTATCCTTTGCTGAGCACTCACTTTCCTGTTGCTAAAACAAAATACTTGGCATCTGCAACTTAAAGAAGGAGGGACTTAGTTGGTACACAGTTTCCAGGGGATTCAGTCTATCAGCCAGCTCTAGGGTAGAAGTGGCATAGCAGAAGGGCCTGGCAGAGGACCACGGCTCAGCCCATGGCAGCTGGAAAGCAGAGAGGGGAAGGAGCCGCGAATAACAATATTGTCTGCAAAGCTGCGTTGGGAGCTAAGCCATATAAAGAAGAAACTGAAGATGTCAGGATGAAGCTGGTAAAATTAGACCTGGATGAGAAGCAAACTGCAAAGGAATTTGAGAAGAAAATCATTTAAATGACTAGCACTCAGGAGGCTGAGGCAGGAGGATTGTTGTGAGTTCGAGGCCAGCCTGGGCTACAAAATGAGTTCAAGACCAGCCTGAACTGCATAGTGGGACCCTGTCTCAACAAAGAAAAAAAAAAAAAAAGAACATCAAAATGAAGTAGTAATACGGCAGTTGAAAGAAAATTTTAGAAGAAATGTACAGGCCCTACATACCTCAAAGATCATGGAGTTGGGGGATGCGCAGCCACCCCAGAAGCCTCTGAGCTGTGGTGGGGGCAACGACATTGTGCAGAGCACCGTGTTGTGCATCCTGAAGAGCGGGTACCTGTGGGTGGAGGAGGAGCTGGAGTCTGCAGCAGCAGATGAGTGAGCTGCTGAGAAGAGCAGGCTGTGGGCGCAGAGAACGTGGACCCCGTGCTCCTGCCCTGCAGCTCGCTGAGGGCCGTGCCGAGTGCAGTGTGCAGCAAGGCCTGTGACCTGCAAGCCCGGCCAACCTGGAGGTCAGGGCTTGCGGCATGCTATGTCCTCTTCACCTTGGCGGCAGTGGGCGGCAGAGGTCCGCTTCAGTTTTCACTGACCGCTGCAATTGGAAGATGAAGGAACAAGAATAACTAATGGTGGCAGCAAGACCTTGCATGTGATGCTTTTAAATGTTGACCTGTTTCGTGAAGTTGCTGAGGGAAATTTCAGCCTGTCAGCATTGGCACAAAGTGTGCACAGCTTTAGCTTTGTTGTTCATGTATGACTTGGATGTTAACAAAATTATGTTAACATAACACCTTTTCACGTGCTTGCACACTACATAAACATGTGCTTCTGAATCTCTCTCTCACACACACACGCACACACACACACACACACACACACACACACACACACACACACA